>DWAJ01000040.1:0-62522 GCA_018238005.1 Eurema mandarina | reverse complement strand
CAATTTCGACCCGAAACAATAAATAGAACAATTCACAACAAAGTGCAATTATTTGCTAAAATATTAGGTAATAACGATATCTAATGGGTGTCTACATGATTTTACCCTCCTATAATTATGCGATAAGTAGCACTGCCAATACCTATTAACATTTTGTTTTACAAATTTAATAATTAAATTGAAATTAACTTTAAAACGCTTTAAAATCTAGTTGGTCTATTCTACTTAAGAATATTATTGATTTCAATAAACAACACGTGACACTACAGACACGGGCTTAGTTCAAAAACTTCATACTCTTATACCTACCTTCATTTAATAGTTGTTAGAGTTCTAGTCAGTACTCACATTAATCAGTTCGTGTACCGAGGACAAGTTTAAAAAGTTTATACATAAAGTGTTGTTGTTTTCTTTTAATAGAGTAAAATTGTGTGTGGGGTGAGTGGTGGAGATTGAAGGGTGTGTGAGTGCGAGGCGGCGGCCGGAGATCATTCGTCCATGCTTTAATTGCTTTTCACTTAGCAACCGCTCATGAACAAAACGTTGTTGAATTTCAAGAAAAAAAATCATTAAATCAACATTTTTAGGGATTGCTCGGATTTGGAGCTCAAAGACAGCGAGTGTCTTAGCGTAGAGCGCTTTCCTCTTGTTTTTCGTGCGCGCCTCATTTCCGGGAGGGTCGCGAGGCGGCGCGGGTGGCGAGGGCCTAAGTAATTTCGCTTAAGAACTCTAAACGTAATTAGTGTAGGGCGTGCAAAGGGAAGGGCTTGAAACTTGGAGAGGGTTGCGTCCCGCGCCGCGCCTGCCGTCGCCTCGTCTTTGTGAATATTTGATCGCGCTCGTCTCGCGATAATATTTGCCCGAGGAGGTTTCCGTAAACACGAGCATATTTCCCCATTCCTTATATTTTCCTCCAGTTCGCATTTTAAACCTGTCGCTCGCTTTTAATTGGAACCCGTGTTAGGTAAGTAGACTTGTGAGGGAATTAAAAACTCGCGCAACGCTGCTCCCGAATACTTTTGATGTTATTAAGTTTTTCTTTAAAAGGAAAGCTGTTTTGAACTTTACCAAATATTTTTCGTAGAAATATAAAAATAAAATGCTCACTGAGTTGAAGTTAAGGCGGCTAATATTTTTCTCCTTTTGTACATGGCAAATGGATGTTTTGTCTATCCGTTGAATACGTATAATGAATTCATGTTTATATAAATCTATACTTACGAATTAAATGTGTATGTCGGATATTAAACATTATTTCATTTAGTTTTATACGTTATTAAGGTTACCTTCTATACGTATAGTTTAAACAATCACTGCCGATATTAGAAACGACATCGTAGGGCGTCGCTAGTAAACAATAAATATAATGCATATTACATATGTGAAATCATCTTTGGTTTTGCAGCATATAAGTGAGCAGTTATATTTTATTTAAAACTGGTAGATAGGTTTAAAATTAGCAAGTAAAAATTAATAAAGTACATTGATGAAATCTCAATCTTTCTCTGAGATCGCTTTATAAAATCACAATATTCATTTGATAGCCTGTAGGGTAATAATTTACAAATTCAAAAGGTCTGTAAAACAAGAGAGGAAATTAGAATTCGTAATTAGAGCGAAGCAACGCCGCGACTGCTTCTACAACATTTGATTAGCAATTATGGTAATTTGTCTTAGAGCAGGGTAAGATTTCTCCTAATTTGTTAGTTAAATTATAAAACACGACGGGGTCTTATTAAAAATAAGTATTAGAAAATTTATTAAAATATTCCGCGTATTTAGATTTAATAAAGCGTATGATCATCAAACCAATAAAATGAGGTAAATTAAAACACTGACGACTGATCGGCGGATATTTTTTGCAAGTCGCCCGGGCGCGCGTCATGAATCGGTGCAATTTAATTATCGAACGCGTTCGCGTTTTACCCTTTTGTATCTTAGCCCTCGGATAGAAAAAAAACTCACCCATAAAATAGAGGACGGGTGAAGAAAAAAGGAGCGTATGCAAATTCAGGATAAAATATAGCCCGTAAATGCCACCGTTTCTAAAAGAATATTAGAGACGTTTTTTAGCGGGTGGATGGGGGCCGACACTTTATACTTTGTCTCCATGAGTTAAGTACTGCAGCTATGGCTGGATTAATTTGCAAATGTTGGAAATAAATTAAAGTGGAAGTCAAAATACGGTATCGATTACTCAGTTATATCCTGTAATCACTTAATCCGTAGACGCATAAAAGGATCGTAATGAATAGGTAGGTATATTTCAGTAACAGTCATTAAAATAGTTTGGTATTGAGGTACACCTACGTGTAGTAAGTAAATAAATGATAATGGTCAAGTTACGAGAAATGAGTTAATAGGTGCTTTAATTATGATCGATGCGAAGATCGCTGAGCGCTGAGCGCTGAGCGCGTCGTCCGTCCGGCCGGCGGAGTGAGGCGAGCGGGCGATCGCTGACAACAGGACAAGAAAGAGACAACATTAAATATTTAACGCGTAATGCCGGCCGCGCGCTCGCTTGTAATTAAAGCTCTTTCCTTTTTTCAGCGGCCTGATACAATATTCAGCATGAGAAGGAAGCGCTTCGGTGGCAGGGTGGCGCCTCCATTGTATTCGCTAAGGAAGATAAATTAAAAAATATAATTACAAGGCGGCCGCCATAATTCTCGACGGGTGGACGGTGGGAGGTGAGCGTTGCGGGACGCGCGGGGGCATAGTGGAGAAGCGGGCGCTCCCGGAGGAGGCTTCTTAAATATTTGGGGATAGCGCGTACCTACGCATTACGTAAATTAATGACACGGATTCGAGGAAGGATGGCGTCCCCCGCACCTAGCTGTTTGTTTTGTTTTAATGTGCGTTGTTAACGATGTTATTAGACGCGAATTATAATACGAGAGCGGCGCTGTCCCCGGCCGGGATTGATTACTCTAATGACTCTGCTTCTCGGATAATTGCGCAAATCTGACTTCCAACTTTCTTCTATTATACAATTTATAGCGCTTACAAGTTTACAAGATAAATTTCCTTTGTCATTCTTTTTCATTATTTATAATGCGAACCTATTTTGTTTGTTTTTCATAATTGCTTAAATTTTTCATAGTAGAACAGTATTAGTACCTACACACTTACTTCTTTTGTAGGTATCAAATTACTTTATTAAGGCAATGTCTTGATGTAGATGTACCTATCGTGGAATAGACGAACCTTGATATCCAGTCTCTAGTACATAATATATAGCTTTGTAAAGTTCCTAAAGTTATGTTAAATTTTCAATGTCGACTGTCGTGTGTTTATCGTCGGATATGTAATAGTAAGGAGACCGCGCATGCCCATACATTGCATTCAACAAGTGTGCCCATGTGTTGTGTCGTACAATGCTCACTTACTCGTATAAACGTATGTAGAAATCATTGTTCATGTTCTAACAATTGTTAACTTTTAGTTGCGTAATACGTGGACACTTACGATTCGCACATTTCCATTCTAATATGCCTTTCGAAAGATACTTTGTTACTAGGAAGTAGATATGTCAAATTAATTATTTTATCACTGTTAATTAGTACTAGCCGCGCCCTGCGGTTTTATCCACATTTACGCATTTATTATACACATAAACCTTCCTCTTGAATCCATCTGATAATAAAAATACCAAAGTCGGTTGCGTAGTTCCAAAATTTAAGCATACAAGGACAGACAGCAGAAAGGGACTATGTTATACACCATGTAATAATAATTTACTAAGACATAATTATGTAATACATATTATAATAATATAACAGAGTCCGCTATGTTGTCTGAATACCATAAACAAAATCCCGATATATAATATATTTAGGAAATTATGTAATTAGTAAAATTTCAGGGTTACGCGTAAATAAAATGAATTACCTATTAATGGAATCTCAAGAGTTTGACGTTACGGAATCAAAGCCATTACGAACATGGTAGGGTGTAATCACAATAATACCGTGTATTCCATAGCATTTCCAAGCACCCTCCAAGAAAACTTATTAATTTCAGTCATTATGAATTCCGCGAGCGAAACTCGAACGTCTAATTTCAACCCTAACTTATCAAGACGCGAATAAAAAGTTCCCCCCTTACCACCCTCTGCTCACCCCCTTGTTTAAAACGCCGACGAAAAAAGAAGCACATAAAAATGCATGAGGCCTTCCTCGTTATAAGGAAAGGGTAGCAGCACCACCCCCGTCCGGGAGGTAGCTGTAAAAATTGTCTCTAATTTAAATTTGGGAAGTTTCGCGTAGCGCGCGGCAACGCTGATGTCTTGATAAATGTGAGCGAATTCCACTCATTTGGAGGCTTCAGCTCTCACAACTTTTAATTGGACGCGCATAAATCTCGCTGCCTTAATGTATAGACATTAACAGATAGGTACATAGCTAGATGTGCCGTCGCGTCGTTTAAATTTTACTTTTCGCGTCAATTAATTCGATCGTTTTTATCTTTAATTCACAAAATAAATACTAATTTATGTACTTAATTTTGTTATATTTGAGCCTCTATAATAGTATAATAAAATTCGGTACCTAATAACTAGCATATTTATTATTTACTGACACAACATTGATACAGGTAGTACCTAAATTTGCCCTCGGGTCATTTGTCACAGTAGTTGCTACATTTACTTTCTTGAGCTCCCTAAACCCTCCTTTAAACTGAATGCGTTTTCTTAAGTTACCTATATGTAGTTAACTAATAGTACAAGTAATTATAGCTATTATATTTAAATATTGGAATAGTAGGTTTATAAAAGCCTTTGGCGCTTCTAGTGTATATCTATGTATAATATTTTGCGACAAAATGGCTGATCGTGAGCGACCGTTGATAAGGATCGCTCATTGTTTCCGACAACTCAGATGGCAGGTAGAAGATAGCCAGTTAAATATAGTCTAAATGAATGCCATCAAACAAGCGGTGATCTGACACACCTATTATCCCTTGATGTTTAGGTATAACAGTCAGTATAGGTAAAATAAAAAAACGGCTATATTTAAGCAGGACAATTTATGTAGGTAATAGTCTATTTAAGTGACTTCTTAATTAAATAGCTATTACATTTTATATTTTTTAACTGACTTTTAGAAGGAAGAGTTCTCAATTCGACAAGAGCATTCTTTAATTTAACATATAGAATATATATAAATAATTCTTAAATTCAGATTAGGACTAGTCAAAAATAAAAACCGACTTCATGAACATACCACGAAGTCTATTTTTAAGTAGTTAGTACTTAGTTAGCATTTGTAGAGTCTACGCTATAGCCCCGAATTAGCTAATTAATAAGATTCAAATTTTCTCATCATTTGCTTTTTAATGGTTAATACGTTAACATTATCGGTGTAGTTTTTATGCTTTTGTTAAATCTGGACAAAGCCATACTCGGACGGGTGTAATGTTATTCATTTAAGAAAGTCAAAGGTTGTGTTTGTGTTCTGTAGAAAAAAATAAGTCGCCAGAGAGCGGACGGTGGCATTTTTTCCATTCGCCGCGTTCCATTAGCGAGCCTTTGTTTGGCGGGAGCGCGCAAATTAATTTAGCTCTGCCGCCATTTCCTCACGACTCCCCGCGCGCGCCTCGCCCCCGCCGCGCCCTATTGTCTATGCCCTGCTCTACGTATCGTTTTCTTCTTTATGGCTCATTAGGCAACATCGTCACTATTGTTTTCTACCGAACCTATATTTAATTAATATAACGCGATTTACAACGTACCTACTTCTTTCCTATACATGATTAAAAAACAAAGCAATATAAATTTGTTACTACTTACACGAAGCTTGATCCTTTGCAAGGCAAGCCATTAATAGAATAATAATGTGTAAACCCGATTATTTTATTTTTTAACAATCCAATTTGGTTAAAATTTTATTATTTTATCTATATACAAAATCTATCACGTTAACTCTAGATATAAATGGTAACGGACGTTTTAAAGCACATAACAAACGTTTAAACATACCTATACTTTAAATC
This sequence comes from Eurema mandarina, assembly GCA_018238005.1. Classification (NCBI taxonomy): domain Eukaryota; kingdom Metazoa; phylum Arthropoda; class Insecta; order Lepidoptera; family Pieridae; genus Eurema; species Eurema mandarina. The sequence goes on along the minus strand of DWAJ01000040.1, from coordinate 56,528 downwards.
CTGCAATACAGTTAAGTTCTAAATTACGACCACTACATACCGTAATTTATTTTTACATTAGTGGGAAATTTTAAAGTCGATATACATTTTAACAGAAATAAACTTAATTAATGAAATAAATTATTCTTACCGCTAATAATCACCTGCGCTGGCGCCTACCCGAAAAGCGCTTGCTCGTAGCAAGAAAAAACTGGCAACTGACGGGCGTGGGGTCGCGCCCGTGACCCACAGTCGCAGTCCACACGACGTGCCCTTGCGAGAGACCCACCCGCAACCCTTGCATTCATTAACCGACCCATGCCATATCCGCGCCGCTACTAACACGATGCTACTTTAAAACATTACAAACCCAAGTCATCTCTTTTTCCTAGTTTACCCATCATTGGAAGCTTTCAGAATAATGTTAATAAGAAAGCAATTCGTTTACTGTTAATAATTAAATTTCTAACTTACTTAAAACTTCAATTACAGCTACAAGAACCCTGCAGGCTCCGTGCTCAGGTTAGCTTTGCTTATAATTAATTGCCCAGTAGACACATTTTAAATTCTTAATTAAGCAATTCGTACTTTCGTCCGCCTATAAATTAGATCGAGCCGTTTCCATAGAGACTACTCATCCTTTAAAGCGGGCCGGGAGGGAGAGGGGGGCTTTACAAAAAATATAACTTAGGGTGAGTTAAAAAACCGTGGGGTGACTCAGCCGGCCGGTGCACCCCACGATGAGAAATCTACGATCAATATTAACTCTTTTTTTTCAACGAAGAATCGCTGAATTTTAACTCGTTTTAAGTAGTCGAGATTTGTAATACTCCGCGTCACGCGTTAGTCTGTATTGGACACACACGCTGTGTCCGCTGTCCGCACTCCGGCCGCGAGCCGTCCGCGTTTTCCCTCAATGGACCCTATAAATCAATTCTAGGGTCCAAATTCGACATTCAGCTTTTGTGTATTAGTCAAGGTCGAGCCACATATGGCACTGACAACTCAATTTCAAATAATTTGTTATAAAAAACCAATAAAGCTGCTAATAGTTTTTACGTGTGTCGTACCACAATATATCGTACGACTTCTTTTATTGAAACATTTTTTTTATTCTAGAAACGCATTTGCATATACAAATATTAAAATATGCAACAAAAAATATTGAATACAGAATACTGATTAATTAAAAAAGTTATAAAGCCCGGTGTTACTACGGAGTGCAGTAAAAAAGAATTTGTTATTAAAAAAACTATTTATGACAGCAACCATTATCGTCCAATAAATCAGCTGCTCGCTCTTCTGTTTTCTATAATGATTCTATTATTATGGAAACGCGTTATGTAACTGTAACATTTTTTACGGTTAGCATTATCATGGAGACCGTCCCTTTACACAGAAGTCCGTTTTTGGTCCTAGCCATAAAGATTTCGAATAGGATAATGCATACATTACTTTGTTTTTAAAACCTTTTTTCTCGGTACAGTGTCTAATTTTTTAGTATTTTATGACTTCAAATTTTAAAATTGTACATTTCATTGCTTAATTAAATATCATATCCTATAGTTAGCAATTTTATTAATAAATAATTTGAATGCACAATGAAAATTGAAAATTATCAACTTCTCTACTATTCAGGTTCTTAAGTTGTTCATCAATTCTGATTTAATACGTAATATTGAGTTCTACGGTAACAGGTGTGACGACTTTTTTATATTGTTTAGATTATAATATATTAAATAATATGTCTCTTAATTTCCAATGGCGACCTTGTTCATTTCCTTCTATATGACTATAAAGTTTATGTTACAGAAAGAATATTTAGATAAAAATTAACATTTGCTGTTGTTGTTCAGAAAAAAAGCCAATTCCTTGTTATTGTGATTCTGATGAAGCGTGTGGGTCGCGGCGCCCACTGCACGGGTTACAAATTGTGGGGTGAAAGGGGTAGTTTTTTCTAATCGACTTTCCTAACTGTAATAAACGATATTTATCTTTCTTAATTATAGTTTCACTCCGTTATTTAGTAGCTTTATCCATGTTTGCTAGAACGAGTTACATTATTATCGAATTATGAGCGTTTGTCGCTGTATATATCATATAAAAAACATACTGGTTTAAGGTAATGTATACCTCGTTATAATTTAGATTATGACTTTTAATTTTAGTCTAAATAATGTTTGATCCATTATAATATCCTGCTTGACTTTAAATTAACAATTTATAAAACAAATTAATAACCTACTAAATAACTAACTATTGCATACCTAAACTTGAGTAAAAAGACATTAAACTACATTGTAAAGAGAATTCTAACGACTTAGGTTCGGTGTAATTTTGTTGTTAGCTCGGTTAGAAATAAATGGAAATGTGGAAGATAAAATAGTTGTATAAATTCATCGAATCGTCAGTGATCTGTGAATAATAGCCGAGATCACAATAGGCGCTTGTTCGAAATAATATAACTTTCAGTATGACCTCGGATTATCAAGAAAAAGACTAATGATATGAACTCTTGCTATGATTATTTTATATTTTCATAAATACATTATTTATATATCAAGAAGTGAGATTAAATATAAAAAATATGGTATTGCTTTCCGTCTTCTGTTACTTAATTTTACTTCAACTTTAATAAATTATTAATATTACTTTATAATAACGAGGTTTAATATTTATCTGTACTTGTCTATTTATAACAATTTGTAAGTTTCTAGGTTTGTTTTCGGTTCCACATCGCTTTAGAATCATATCTTTAAATAAACAATTAATAAAAATAAAAAAATGATATCAATACATTTTATAGAGCTTTATTTTTATCGATCTTCACTGTATGAGTTTTGTCCTTACTCCCTTATGCCTAAGCAGTCGTTTGTAAAAAAATATAAAAATATGCAAATAAGAACGTGATCATTACAAAATTTGAAATGAAAAACGAGGGCAGTGATCCCGCTGGCGCATGCGTAGAGACAACCCTTTTTACCCTTTCACTACCCAGAGCGTTTTTATAAGCCTTTTTGTAAAGGGTTGTATGGGGTACCTGTACGAAAGGGTTGCGTTTTTTCTATACGTACTTATCAAGCTTTTTATGCGTACCCACGTTTTTTATGGGTGCCCAGAGAAGAGAACAATAGAAAGTGCATTGAACTCTTTAACAACACATCAGCTGATGCCATAATAGTGCACTTGTCCCATTGCTCTATTGATTTTCACTATCGTTCAAGGTCGATTTATTTAAGCGTGGTCATGAATGGCTACTGAATGGCAAGAGCAATAAAAAGAGTTGCTTAAAAAAGGCTTAATAGTTTTTGCTTTGTCTCTTTTACATAGTTGTCTGAATTGCCAATACCAGGCGCAAAGAAACGGGGAAAAGTTATGTTTAGTATGACGGAATGTTTTATTAACATCACATCTGTTAACATCTTATTGTTTCATTCGCACCGTTAGCCTTTACTTAAACCAACCAGCTAAAGGTTACCAGCTAGACATTACGCCACCGGATGGTGTCAATTTTCACCGACGCAACACCCGTTCATTTTTTGGCAATCTCAATAAAAACAGTTCAGTTTGCCAAATTCTAGTAACCCACATTGATCAAGGTGTTAAGGTTATCGAGTTGCAAGCCCGTTACCACATTCAACCTTTACAAACCTTTGTGAAACTCTTTTTGTTAAAAAGCATCCCTTTAGATATTACCCGTTACGCGTTAAATGCGTTATGCTCGTGTGTTTCATCATAACGAAGGTTATCACACACCTTGCCGTTTTGCCACATGTTGGAATTAACAAACATTGAACGTCAAGACACTCAAGAAACGCAAAAAACATACTTCAAAGTTACATACTATAGCAATCATAGAGTTTGTATATTATAAGGATTTAATCAAAGTAATAAACATTTATTTATGTTATTCAGAAATAAATACTCTATGGCCTCAGTAAAAATACTGATAGATAAAGCCCGCCTTACCTGATAGAGTTCCTAAAATTATTTGCAATTTGAATCCCGCACGGATCTGATTTCGCAAAGATAGAATTTCTAAGGCAGACGGGTATTTCTATGAGTTCTTTTTAATTATAATCCGATTTCAATAAAATAGACGGACTACAGGTAGATGGATAGGTAAAACAATTATTTGTGAAATAAATATTATATTGGTTGTATAATGATATTCATTGCGTTATTTTTTATGCGTAAGAATAAAAAAAAATTATCACGTTTGCGCAAAAAGCAGTCGTAGCATATAAAAATTTTAAAACTTCATAAAACTTGTGTTACAGTTTTAGTATCATAATATTTTTATAATCGGACTCTACTCTACTCGTATCAAACGCCTCTTTCAATTACATTATTTGAACGCCCTATGTTAAAGAGCTAAGATAATATGGCACATTCGAGGCTCAGTACGAGAAAAATAAACTATTAACTATTCAATAAAGACGCCGATCCTTTTGTTCGAGTTGCGAAAACATCAGAAAAAGGATATTCAACACGGATTAAATGCAAACATTGCTACTGACCAGTGTGTTGTTAGATCAAACAAGTAATGCATATTGTAGGAAAATAAACACTCCGTCGGAACCTTTGCACGAGCTCCCATCGGTACGAGACACAAACAAATATACTGTTTAGGTGACAATTACGTATTGTGGTAGCCAGCTCCTGGACACTGATACGGATTAAAGGATTAGACGACCCGACAAACAAGTTTGCGTGAAACGCCTTTCTTTCTTTCAATATGTATCATTATTCGTTATTTAGTAGAACTCTTCCAATGTCTATGTGCCCGGTGCCAAGCCGTTTATATAAAATAAATATAATTCCTAAAAGAACCAACAGATAACTATTGTGCGGCAATGACTTGACGTTCCGTAGAGCAAGGAATGGACTTTGGAGTGGTATTTTATATAAATTTTGAATCGCAACAAGTTCTGCACAATATTAATGATTACGTGCAGTCTCATCCCTTTGTGTGTATTATAAAATACACTCGGTTAAAGGAAGTTATAATTCCGATGAATAGAGGCTGAATAAAAATATGATTTAGCGTATAAAATCAATAATCAAACGGCACGGTGACAATGGCGGTCGGTTAACCGAATTCACTATCAAAATAAAGGTTCCCGCGTGACGGAGCGCGGGTGGACTTTTTATTGCGTTACTTCAAACTGAAGTAGTGGGACGAATTTGCGACATCATTCCTCTAATATTTTATAAAAACCATACAATACTTTGATATTGTTCGATTCTTTGCACATGGATTTATGTAAGTACCTAAATACATTAATTTACCTAGCAGTTTTATTATTTCATTACTTTTAGATGTATCTAACATCACACCAAGAAATTCAATCTTTGGCAATAATCTATTTTCAATTGTTTTCGATTGGCCGTTGTTACGTTGATCCATTTTACTAAATTGAAATATGCGTAAATCTACCTAGCCCTGTCTGTCAGGTAATGTCTTAGTTTTACCATTAAAATAATGCACTATACCCTACTTATTGTTATCAACAGTTGAGTATTCGTTAAAATTAACATATAAGTATGTATTATATTTTTTATAAAACGTATCTTAAATAGAAGTGTGATGCAAAATGTTTCAAGGTTAAGCACACGTGCACCAAGAATAGGGTCTACACAATACGACGATCGCTTTCACATTTGCTTATCCCTTGCGTATTGACGCATAGCGATTCTATTTGTCACATATCTTAACAAAATTGTAAGAATACGTCGATGCATAGTCCTAATCTAAATAGTATTTCAATATTATTTATGTAATGGGTATTTTCATATAGAAGTATTATCTGCATTTGAAAACAATTGAATGTTTCATATTGGGATGTATATAAGAATTTCACAATGGTAACTGTGTACCATTAATTTATTAGCTGGATAATTATATATCACAATTCCGAATTATAATACACATTTACAAGGTAAGCTTGTCGACACCTCAAGAGATTTTAAAACTTTGTACTTGATAACTAACTCTATCCTATAACTAATGTAGTCCAATGTAGAAAAAAAACTATTACGGACATTTTATCATCTTTATCCTTTCTGGCTACACTCTGCAGATTATTTCATTTTAGTCCCAAGTTATATAATATTAGAACGTCGCAAAGTAACCAGCATGAGATATGATACGGTCCTCAAATACTATTTAAGTTATTGTTATAAGTAAAGTGTTTATAAATCTAACGAAGGTTATAAAATAAATAAACATATAAAATAGGCTTCCTAGCACTACTTATACCTAAATTTAACTTGTTTTCTGCGGTTCAAATGGTGTAGTTTGATCAACGAGTGAATGAGTGTTATTTCAATACTTATAAAAAGCTGTAGTCTATCCATCATTAGGTTAGCAAAAAATGTCTTCCGCTGTCTTCCGGATATCGATAGTTCTTGCCTTCCTATAACCGACTTCTACGTCACATGTTTGCATTCTATTGCCATCTTCTATCAACATGTGCTGCCTGGCGAAAGTATGAAGGAAAAACAAAGGAAGATAAGGAATTTATAATAAGAGTAATGTCCGATTAGGTAACTACTTATATTAAATGGTTTATCCAGATGCAATAAAATTTCAAATCACAACAATATATTTCGCAATTATTGAAGAGAAGCTGACGGTTTCTATTTTAAGTATTGAGTAGTGATTCATAACGTTGGTATCTTAAGTAATTAAAATAGTTAAGTTTCGCATAAGAAGTGTTATCAGCCACCTGTCGCGCGGCACTCGGCAGACGCACTATAATCAACGGGGCCGGGCCGTTTCCGCCACCACGCACTCACAAAAACAAATGAATACCAACATACATTAAAAAAGCAACAAAGAAAGTGTTCCACGCCGCAGATTATAAGCACGTTCATTTATTAATTTATACGTAGAATCTTCGTAAAAAACACAACCCCATAAAGATAAAAAACGCTCGCGCGACCCGCAAAAGGGAAAGGGTGTCTGGCCGACTCGCGTGCTGCGCTACGTTTTTTAACAATCTTCTGCGGTTTGTTTTTTCGGGTGCATCTCTGTTTTTTAACAACACAATACCGTTGTTAAGATATTTTTTAAGAGTGCCATATTGGCGTTTGGCGCGCGACGCCCGAGGCAGCAGGCGCGAGTCGTGTCGTTATGTGATTTAGAAACCCTTCGGGTGAGAACCCTTTGCTTCGTCACGGATACCTGAACGTCGCTTTTAGCGTCACATGCTTTTTGTGGATCCGTATATGCATCACATTTGCAACACTTCAAGATATGATATCCGCGAATTACGTATTCATGTTTCATGCCTCATAATTACGATTCAGTTGTGTTAACGATTTAAAGACAGTAAGCTCGCCGTAACAACAGCGATAATATTAGAGATTCGTAAGTGCGCTATAAAACATGAGCCATGAAAACGCTATTAAATATTAAAAGTGGAGAAACGGAGAGCTTAACAAGAAATAAAACATCGTTATAAGAGGCATCGCGAAGTCGCCCCCGGCCGGCGAGCTATCGGCGCGCCTCAGTTAATGCCTACTTATACCTTATTATATAGCGGAGTTTGCGTTGAGGAACAAAATTAATTGGTTAAAACTCCTCTCAGTATCCAGGGCGGGCCTCCCCCGTCTCCCCTTAATTCCGCGCCCGCCGCCCGCGCACCGCGCCCCGCGCCCCGCCGGCTCTTTGAACACAACCTACCTACAGAAAAAAACAGAAAAGTATTAAGCTGCGTACCACACCGTTGTAGCTTAATTAAAAATTATATCACTTATTAATTTTTAAATTATATATTCTGACAGATCCAAATATTAGGTGTCTTGATTTTGAATCACGTGTTTAGTTTACATATTTCCACTGAAGGCAAACATGTTTAGGCATATTTAATAAGCTAAAAATTGTATACAATATTAATAAAAAAAAATTTAATATTTTAATAAATAAATAATAAAAAAAAATAAATAATAAATAAGTAACAATAATTTATCGGAATATAGTTTGTGTTATAGGTAGTTAACCAAAGCATGTAGGTTTTTCGGTGTCACTTTATTCCCACTTCACACATCAACTATTTATTTTTAACTTAGCTTAATAAAACCTATATTTAAAATTAGATGAATAATAATTATAAATAACTTTATAATAATAATAATATATATTTAGAGAACACATTAACAAAAGTAACTGTTTTAAATGAGTTTGACTTTACTGGCTTTTGACTGTATTTATTTATATTCACTAATAATTCACAGAAATATTGCCACAAAAAATATGAATATTGAATGAGAGTTGCAACGCTGTGCTAGTCCGTAGGTAACGAAGGGCGAAAGCAAAGGGTAGGCCGGGAGAGGGGCGCGGGGCGGGGGGCGACGGGAGCGGCGCGCGGGCGGAGGGCTCTTTGCCACTTCTCCAAATAAATTATAATTCGCCCGCTTTCTACGATTTACATCGCCTACTGTTTAAAAGATATTCATTAGCGTGATATTCCGAGACAAAGCTTCCTTGCACGGATATTATTTATCTTTTATGTTTTTCGTTATATGTAGGTACATGTTAAAGATTTCAATCAACGTTTAAAGAAGATTTATGCGTTCATTAAATTGTTAATATTTGAATATACAGATAATTTGTATAGCACTCTTTATTTTGTTTTAATTTGTATCTTTATTTCCGATGTGTTTTAATATAAGCACAATAATATAATACAATACATATCTAATATAGTAATACTTGCTAAATTGTATGTGTGTGTTTTATTTTTTCAATATAAGTAATATCTAGCAGTATGGATATTCCGACTGTTTTTTTAATCGTTTGTGTGGGATTGTGGGGTCAAGCCACGCGATGATGAGTAGGGTTGAAATTATTACATTTAAATATCGCATCTGAAGAAGGACAACTTTGACACGTTAAATAGTACCTACTACTTACGTAACTGATGATAAAAAAAAATATTACTTTTCAAGTAGGAACCAAAGGTAGGTACCTAATCAAAATATTTTCATGTATTGAGATAAGGAAGAAGTATGTAAACTTGTTTTTTATTACCTAATTTATAAGACTTGGCCAATGATATTATATTATAATATCATTGGACTTGGCCTAGTGATAAGCAGATGTAGGTGGTAACAAATCTGCTTATTATCTAATTAATTTTTGCCTTGAAGAGTTCCAAATTATATTTCTTAGGAAATAAGCCCAATGAAAGGGAGTTCCACTGGTTGACGGTTCTCGGTAGGAATGACTAGTATAGGCAAACCGAGTTGTGCAAATCTTTCAATTTTAGTAGTCAATGTAGTTTTAAATAATTTAAAAAAAACTTGCCCTTTTTGCAGAATTAATGTTTTTAAAGTAAATTCTTTCGGTGTATGTATGTATGTATAAGTAATAAGATGTTGTTAATTAACTAATGATTTGTGTATTTATCTAAGAGTGTGTAAATTATAATATGTATTTATATGTGTTTGTGTGTATTTATTATACATCTGTTATTGGTAAAAATCTTATCAATTATTTTTACTACTTAAATCGATAGTTTAAATATTTTGCAATAATTTTCAACTCACAAGGGGTCACATTTATAACCCTCTGGTGACTTTCATTGTACAATGACCATTCTCCTTAAATAGGTGAATTATTGTTTCATATCTGTTGAATACTCGTCTTAAAAATATTCATCAATAAAACAAAAATATTAAATAACAAACATCTCTTTATTTCTCATTATGTACTGGACATTGATAAAGAAATACATAAATTCATAGCACAATAACTATGTTACATTTATCATAATATGATACTACATTAATTTGTACAAGTAAACTACGGTGTGTCGACAAATATGGGCATTTCTATGACACCAGCATTCGGATACAATATGAGGTAGATAATGTTATTCGGTAGGTAATAGTCAGTTAAAACTTTGTTATCACACATACATGCACGGAGGCTTGTTTCGAAGATGGCACAACAACATGACGTCATTACTAAGCAATAAAAACAAACACTATAATACAAATCAAAGGAAACAATTATCTCAAATATAATAGGAACTTAAAGCGATTGCAACCGTAATACGACATTACGTACGTAATTACAGTATAAACACGAATAAACCTGCCAAGAAAATAGCAAATATTATGAGGTATTTAAGAAAACATTTAGATAAATCAGTCTCAGTGTAATATATGACTTAACATGTAAATTAACGTACATTACTTTAATAAAACGCTGCTATATATATACGAGATCTCAATAGAGTAGGCTATAGAAAATATTTAATGTATTTTGGCTATTTACCCTGATTCAGTTTTTCTTCAAATGAGGTAGATGTACTGTTTTAACATTAAACTAACTACGATAATAATTATTTATATTAATAAAATTGCAACATGGAATCGATACTAATCAAAACTCTTATTTGTACACATTGAAATTTGTACCAATTATTTCTTTGGGAATTACACCTTACTCATTTTATACACTAGAAAGATCCTTAATTTGGCAGCGAATACTCGCTTCAGTCTTGCATTGTATTAATCGTGTTATTTTACGATAAGCAAAGAATCGTTCTGATAAAATTCAGAAGATGCAATAATAAAAAACTGAGCGTGTATTCACTGCCTAAGATTCTTTGACGTATCCTAAGAAAAATAAAATAATAATAATCAACAATCAATACATTTAAATTTACATCGATCATACTTACATTGCGTAAAAGTTGTAAACAATCGCATTGTATTAAAATAAATTAAAACGAAAATTATCACGTTATAACTAGTAGGAAACTAATACCCGTAAGAACAAATTGCAATATGTAAATGCATTCAATATTCCTAACACATAGATAGTGCATGCCATATGCATCGCGAATAAGAGCTACAATACTACCTACATCTTACTTATATACAGAATAATTCAAATTCTCTTTAAAATTTACTGTCTATAATCAAAAGACAGCATTCTTAACACTAATTCAAGTTGGACATGGCATGTGTCATAAAACTATACAAATGTTATTATTCGAAGTATACATCGTCACATATATTCTCGTTTACTCTAACAACATTCAACTTAAGATAATCGGTAAATTGAAAGCGCCACGATGACGCGACCCTATATCAATATGCTTCGATAAAGTATTTACATATATATTATTCTCTATTAACAGTAACCGCTGACAAGACGATTATAATACGCGAATTTACGAACTAACAGATAAATAATAAATAAATTATTATGGTAGCAATATTTACAGAGAAGCTCGCTGCGCTCGTCTCCTTTGATAAAGTCTCGCACTCACTCAAGTTGACTCGATTATATCGATAATTACCTATTTACGTTACAAGCCCAATTGATTTCAAATAATTGTCCCCTACTAACATACTATAACAAAACGTTAAGACTTTATGTGTTGTGTTAAATTATAAAATGAAAGAAAAAACTATAAAAATTTAAAAACGTTACAGAATTTTTCTGGAATGACGTATAATAAGGGTGATTAGAAGCCGGTTCGTTTGTCGCGAGGCGCGATGGATGAGGGCTTACACAATAGCGTCGTCTTTGTCCGCCGAGCGGAAGTACCGGCCGAATCAATACTTATTAATCACCGATTGTTAACAAGCCTTTGTCGCTGAAATAATAAGGCAATGTCGCGACCTTCTCAGGCACGCCAATATTCCGGTTAACATTTCTTTAACATCCAAAGATATTTCTTGGCCGACGCTACGTCAGGCGTGACGATCTAATTTTTTCGCGTCAAGAACAAAAGGGTGCTAATAAATAAAAAAATCTTTTGTGCAATTCGTTCTTTCACGTTTTCTCTAGGTTATAGAACAATGAAACAAAAACAGCCTCGTTTTTGCATCCCTCGCTTTACGATTATGCAAATGGTTCGACAATAAACTTCTAAACTGTAACACGCTCGAAAAAACATTGGACGATGGACATTGCGAATTTACAACCATAAAAAGAGAATAGCCATCTACCTAAATCGTTTACGTCAGTAGTCTTACCGAGAACGTAGACAAAAGATGAAATAATAAAAATATATTGACGAACGTTACAATTTTTTAAGGAATAAGTACGTAAATTTTTGTTTGAAAATTATGGGAAAACAATAGGGCTATATTTAGTAACGGCAAAACTTCGAGTAAGCGAGACAATATCAAAGTATTACATCGGCGGAGGCGCGGCTCTACGCGAAAGGAACTCGTATACCGGCTCATGAGTGCGCGGCGCGAGGCCCAGAGTGCGCGCCCACTACGCGGAGTGCACGCGTAAATCAGTAGGGGAATCCGGCGTGGCCGGCCGGCGCGGGAGGGACAGGTCCTCGGGCTCCGTCTGCTCTGGCCACTCGTCCCACCGCCAGTCGGCCGACAAGGCGGCTGGTGGGCTAGGGGTGCCCGTGTTACAGCCTCCGCTGGAGCAGCGATGGAGGGCGGCAGCTTGTCGTCGTCGGAATCTGGCTCCACAGCGACAAGTGAAAGGAGCATCCCCATCGTGCACTAAAGCGTGTGCTTTTAACTGGTTCGAATCTGAGAAACGTGCTGGGCAGCGCGCGCATGCGTATGGCCGCTCCCCAGTGTGCACACGCAGATGTCTTCGGAGATTTGCAACTTGAACAAAATGGCGGGGACAGTGAGGACAGCTATATGGTTTTTCACCGGTGTGTAGACGTAGATGAGTTTTTAGATGATGGTCGCGAGTGAATCGTTTATGACATTCTCCACACTCGAAAGGTTTCTCGCCCGTGTGGGTGCGTTCATGGTTTTGTAATACGTGTTTGTAGCCGAAAGAGCGAGAACAAACTTTGCAGGTGAAGAGCTTGTCCCTTGGAGGGTCAGCCGCTCCAGGAGACGACCCTGATGACGGTGGAGAGGGTGGGGCGGTTGAAGTAGTATCATCGAGTTTGGGAGTTCTCCTTCGTTTGCGTGCTCGCTCTAGCTCGGGTGCAGGTGGGGGCAGTAAGGGTGCAGGCGGCGAAGGCGGCCAGGCTGCGAGTAGAGCACCAGAGTAGAGCTCAGCTGGCAAACCCGCAACCAAGGCAGCGGCACGAGTGGCCAGCAGTCGCTCTGCTAACATAGGCAGAGACTCTTCTCGCATGCTTGACAGAGATCTTACTGACACACCTGAGAACAAAATGTTTTTGTTAAAAAGGCTGAAATTTTCTTAAAATAAATTAAAGATATGCCTAAGAATGTGTCGAACTTCCGATACGGGTACGAGTCGACCTAAGCAAACGCGCAAACGAACCTATCGATGGCACACTTATCAGCGCGAGAGGGTAAAAAATACGGCAAAAAGTGCAAGCCAGACGCTTCGGAGGAAACATTTGGTCGCAATCACCGCTGCAGGTCGCTTCCGCCCCGACCTGTTGCGCAAATTGCGACTTTCAAAACTAGGCTATTCTATAAACGCATAATAAGAAATAAACAAGGAAATAACTATAATGTTCTGTAAATGAAGAAAACTACTTTCGAGTCTACATAAAGAATCTTAAAAGCAAAACGGGGAGGCGTGAGCGATCCACTCACTTTCATAATGGAATTAATTATTCCACCAACAGCGGACTCCACCCGCGCTCCTCCCAAATTATATTCAAATATTAATTTCGACGAAGAAAAGCCTTTTGAGAGCACTTAATTAAAATTAGACAAAATCATAATTGAAAGTTCTCCTCGAGGCGTGAAGAGGACGGAGCGAAGGGAAGCGTCCTTACATTATCTACTTAGCCGTGGAATTAATTTTCAGCTACCTACTATTTTTATATTTGTATTCGAAAAGAGAAAACCATTCTAAGGACTTTTAAATTACTTGCTATTAATACAAATTCGTGATAAGTCTACTTAATTAAAATATAGTCGTTGACAAATAACACGCACATTTTTGCAAAATCTTCGTGTTTTTCGTGATTTAAGATTAATTATTATGAGTATTGTAAATACACGAATACTTGTACAAGCGTTACATGGTTAAAGAATCATGAATATTGTGAAGTATTACAATTCCTAACGTTGACAAGGTGAGAGTCAGCCGGTACACGTCTGTGGGCTTATCCCGTAACTTTTTAATAGCTTTTATGTTGCTGCCGAGAACAAACACCGATTCGCGATCGTGATTTGATTAGAATATGAAATATTATATATACGTCAAAAATATCATATCTACTACTGAAAAGTAGTTCTAAATGTAATTTACGTGCAACATTCATCAATATATAACCAATAATCTTTTTAAATTTACTTTTCGTTAAGTTTTATATTTATACATTATACAATAATAGTATCTAAAAAAAACAAATAGTTGATAACGACCAAAAACAGATGACATAATTTCCTCTCGATTGATTTGTGCCAATAGATATTGAAGCAGGATTATCGACATTATGGTCGTTCCCCGCCGGGAACAACGATAGTGATAAATTTATAAAGGTAGGTCGCACCCTTCCGCGCCGCTTTTTATGTGTTAAAGAGTTGTAATTATCCGCTCTTTATACGCCATAAATATTTGTCAATAACCCATAGTCAATACTTTTATGGAGTCGCCTGCGGACTGCCACTCCATAACTCATTTTGCGCAAGGGTTCGCTTCTGATAACCGCCGCCTCAATGACTTCCTTTTGTCACTAAATTGGTTATTCGCTTTTTTCATGTAGGAAACTTTAAATAATGTATGTAGTAGTTTATATAGTGTTATCAACACATAGTTTTAGTTTGTTTCTTAAATTATTGTAATATAGTTCTTATATTTCTTAATGTTGCTTTTTCTTCTAACAAACCCGTAAATTATCTTTTAGGGTCTTACGTTGTTTAAGTTTGGAGATAAGATTTACAAGATCGAGGAAATAAAAGAAAGAAAGAGTTTTAGGCGTCTAAAAATTTACTTATTGTATCTATTATGTTTATAAGAAAAAAATTATAATATTATTCCTTTGAAGGCTTTAAGTAATGAGGGATAGAGGTAATCACTGTCGATTTATATTGTAACTTTAAATACGCATGTTAGAAGTCCTCGTATAGAAAGTATGTACTTATTTAACTTTTTTGATTTTAATAATATCTTTCTCGCAAGGGATCAAATAGTTGTTATAAATAATTACTTTTATTTAAAATGATTTTATGAATTAAAAGCTTTAAAAATATACTTTTTATGCTTTTAATTAATTAAGGAATATTTACTAATATGTAATATAATTTATGCGAAAGTCTTTCCGGCCAATATTGATTAATGAATAAATGTTGCTAAAAATTTTATACGGTTGAATCTGGTTACATTATATACGTACCTACATTCAAGACACTTCCTCCAGTATTGCCACGGGAATGAAAACTACGCGTTTAAAATCAGCGGCCGCTGCTTAGTAAACTAATAAATGCTTATTGAACAAACTATTGTACCCCCAACTTTAATGGGATTAAAATAAATAGGTAATGCTATGCTGTAGATTACCGAATTCCTACGGTTTCGGGATTTTAGGGTTGACTTCCAATTTTTTTGGCTTCATTAGCCCTGATCTGTTCGTTATTACGTAATTAGAAATAAGAAGTTACAAACTATGTTAGCTGATGAATTAAGTGCGCAAGTTTATTACTCAAGAAGAGCATGTAGTTTGAACAATTTAATGTTTTTAATTCTTCTTTTATTCAAATTTTAATGGCTAAATAGTATATTATGAATGTTATTATCATAAATTTAAGTACGGAACAATTTAGCTTATACGTATAACAACTTTACACCTAATATTTTTTTGATGCAAATTAAATTATCTAAAGTTTAGTAGCTTATGTTCGACTACATGATATTATAAAAAACCCTTTTCATAGCAATCTTTCAGTAAATAATAATAAGGACACACTAAGATTTGTTATTAGCTAAAAATATTCTAAAAATAATATTTTCATGCTATTCAATGCAAATTTTGAATATAGAAACTTACCAGAAATATATATTAAAATAGGAACATTACTTCTACAATATACTAATATCTATCTAGCCACTTTGCATATTGTAATATGAACATTAAAGTGAAATGTGAAACTAACAACATTTGTTTGTACTTCGCGATGTCTCGTAGCGGAAACTGTAGCAGCCGACTACGCGGTGTCGACAGGCTACGGTTGACTGAATCTCGACGCATGCAAATAACATGTGTGCGTGTCACACCGCCCAATCGCGGCGCCCTTCGCACGCATGCCAATAACACTTCCAAACTTTTACTCACATAACAAACTAATTTTAATTCTACGAAAAAACTTAAAAAAAAACACAAACCTCTAGAATTTTGCGACGATTGCAGCGATATTGCCATCTCACACCTCCAAATTCATTTATTCACCACAGTCAACTGATAGTTCTAAATGTCCGTCACGAATGAAATGCGTTAATTAGATAGCGTGATTAAAACGTTAACATGTTCTACGCGTAGTCGCGTACCGGTTTGTGTGATACGACCGCTCTCGTTGGGACCTACCACAACACTGGCGTCTGGCGGTGAGCGAGCGTGCCGGCCGCCCCTCTGCGCGGTAAACACACCCCCACGCCCCTCCCTACGACCCCCCCCCCCTCCCCCGCCCCGCCAGCGCCCCCGCTCGCCCCGCACGCACTGCACTCATGCACGCATTGCATTTTTATGGCCGCTACTACATTATGTTCCTTTGATACCGTCTCTTTTTTAGCCCTCGTAACGAGCAACACATAAGCGCTTTTTTATGTTTACGAGCTCCCGTGCGGCTCGGGCGGTGCTTTCTTTTACTGCAACTAATTTGAGAACGATCTTAGATTTACTATCTCCTACTTGCAGACTACTGTTTCTTTGGGCGTTCTGTGAGGTCGAAACTTTCACTTTACTTTTACAATTTGGATGTTATTTTTTATTAGTGATTTAGATTTTATTTAAATGGTTACAATAAAGTATGTGTTCAATTTTGAGATGCATAACAAAATGATTAAACACGTACTCAATTCTGTTAACGTGTGTCAATGTAGAGTGATAGAGCTAGGCGCAATTACTGGTAGAGTACTCGTAGGTATTATTTGTTATACTTGTTAATGTTATAAATTAACTATGCCTCGTGGTTTTACCAGCGTTTTAGATACCGGGTCAAAAACTACCATATGACTTAATAAAATTAGTCTTTTAGATTTAATCTAGTCTAGATCTAATCTAGTACTTGCAAGCTAGCCAAGTCCATTCAGTGAGAGAGAACAACAAACATTTATTCATATATACATAAAAATATTCGCATTTATCTCGTATTATAAATAAAAAAATCATTTCTAAACTTCACCCGTATTGCTTAACCATAACTTTAGCTTTAATTTCTAATAATTAGCATTAACAAATCATTTGATATTTACTACATTAATCACCAATAATTACTAATTGCATTACTTGCAATTTAATGTAAAATATTTTACCAGTAATTTGTTTAATTTGTGATTTAATGTAGATGCCGTCGGCTACTAAATTGTTTTAACAATTATTTGAAAATCTAAATCTATATTAATGTCGCGATAAGATACAATAATAATATTACGATTTGTATTTTTTAAAGCAATAAACACCGATCGAAACAATTAAATCCTTTAGTGCTAAGGTGTTTTGTTATCTCTATCTATCATTACCTCTCTATCTACTCTATCTATCATATCATATCTTAACTTTTGTACTCATACTTATAGCTTAAACTAGCAAAAGTACTTTTATGATATACAATGCAGATGTTAGTACCAGTGCTACAAGAGCCCCGCCGTATTGACTCAAAGACAACACGCATAAAAGGCATAAGCGTCGAGACGAACGGCGTATCGCGTAAATTAAGCGTTTTTATCGCGCGAGCTGTGGTGTAGTTATTTTTACCGTTTTCACTATTTATTCCTGTTTTAGTAGCACGCGCCCCTGCCGCTTTTTATCCCGAAGTAGACGCAAGGAAGCTCTGCTCGTAACTCTAATAACTATTATTAGGGTATTCTCCCTGACATATGGCAGATAAGAACTTTTAAATAGGTATCTACAGATTATGTGCATTCTCTTATATAAGAAATACATACATGACTAGGCAGTAGGCAGTATTATATCATTAAGTTTATGTCTCTTCTAAATAAGACAACTTGTTAATAAGAGAATTAAGATTATAGGAAGCCTTTCATGTATGTCAAATTTAAGGCATTACTAAGTAAACTGAAAATCAAATTATAGGTACGAGTGGTACTAGTATATAAAAAAAAACTTTTGTATTTCAGATAAAGTTGTGTAGTGTTGTACCTTTACAGGACCTTCACGTCTTAACTAATGTAATTTCTGTTGAAAGAAAATGTGATTATAATATAATATAATTATACCTACCAGTTCCTATACATTTAGAATCAGTAATTTTCTATGACAAATATCCATACAACTGTCTTATTTTATATTATAGTACATACTTTCTCCTCTGTGTTGTAAGGTTTCTTCCTTATTTTGTATATATTGTTGCCAAATTTGTGCGTTAAATTTAATAATTTTAATCTGCGCTACAGTAGTAACAATAAATTAATTTATATCTAGTTTAATCTTGTTACAGATAAGGGATGCAATATACCTGCACAAATAAGATGTGTGCGTTTCACGTCAACCTTTTATATTAATTAAACAAACAAATGAACATTAAGATAATTCCCATGGACTTATCTATACTAAAAATAAGTCTAATACAAAAACACAATTCAAAAATTGTTTTTACAATCAAAATGTTGTCAAAATTAAAAAGTATGTCGAAGTTCCTTTTATTTGACCTATGAAATGATCATCCGTCTATTTTCTCCGACCACCTAAAGCTTCCACCAGACTCGTGCTCACCTGTAAAAAATATCCCCTATTGAAAAATAAAATTTATTTTTAAAAGTCTATTCTTTATCGCGCTACGCATGCGCCATCCCCTTATATTTAGCTACAGATAATTATAAAAGAAAACAACACCACTTCTTTCAGTCACAATGCAGGGCGAAAAGATTGTTAGTTTTTTAAGAAGCGTTCCCACCTGCTGCCGTCGCGTGCCCACATTTTCTAGTCAAAAATAGCTCTTAAGGATAACAACATTAGGTCAATATTAGGGTAGCAGTATTTTGCTTCGAGCGCTTTTTTAATTATAAAAAATACAGCGTTTCTCGCTCTTTTTTAACGATTCATCCTTGTCGCTCAGGATGTTTAGGCTTGTTATCTGGCACACGCTGTCGCACCTTGCTCTGCCTTCGGAAGCAGACCTTCGATGTTTTACTGTGCTATCAGTAAATGAGACAAGCTGATCTTTGTCCCTTCGGTATTTGCAGATAAATTTGGCAACCGACAGATGTTCTCAGATGTAATCTTGTACCAATATAACTATAACAATCGTTAATGAAGCCGCATTAGAAAAAAAAACATTTAAAAAAGGACACACGCAGTCATTAATTACGAGGTTTTGATGACAAAACTTTTTAACATCTATGTAAAAAATTAACGAGACTAATAAAAGTCTGCCTACTGACCACTTGACAAGCAGTTTTAAAAGATTTTACAAAATATTATTAAGACTAACAAACAAGATATGGTAGGTGTATTTAAATTAAAGAACGTATTCCTTTATTTGACATTTCTTCAACCTTCATTCCTCCTCGAGAAGACGTCAAAACGAAAAGCATTAACTTTAAAGCGCTTGACCTAAACTCGTTCAGCCTCCAGGTTCATTACAAGTGAAAGCTGGGTAAAGCTTTTGTTTTGTAGAGGCGGGCGGGCGGCCCCTCGCCCTCGCCTTTCATCAAAGAAGCCAACTCTTTGAAGCCGTCAAACCACAATTAAGCCTTGCCGAAGAGAATTCAAGGACGCTACATTTTACGAAAATAAAAGTGCTTTTTAAAATTCACCACTTTTACTTTTCCTTTATTCGCAAGGGTTATTGGCACGACTCCTTTGTCGGACTGGTAAACAATGAAACCCTTTCACTGGCCAGCTATATAACTTTTATGACACTATTTCTTCGACCTTAGTAAATGAAACAACACTATTACATGAGGCAAATATGTAACATAGCGTAAGCTAACCTACGGCAAAGATATATTTCTTTTTAAACTTATTTTTTTACTCTTATCATATGAATAAAAGCGTTAAACATTGTTATCTAAGCTGTGGTTTTAGCATACTTACCTACCGTATACTTACATATTGTACAATTTTATTGAGCTACTGAAAAAAAGGTTGCATTTAATATAAGGATAAAAAAAGAATGCACCTTATTTTTATATTCTGTTCAAATATTTAGCATGCGCAAAACTGCCATTTAAATCGAAAGTCAAAAGAAAAAAACAAAGGATTTCGCAATAGTCAGGCCATTTGTCCAATTGCTTTGTTCATTGAAACAATAAAAGTTTTGCTCTATTTTAGGAGTTTAAAGGAGTCCGGTTTTATGACGCTGCCGGTGTTTTGTTTGATAAATAAAAAAAATAAATCCTTGCAGAATGCAAATCTTATCTCAATAGATTGCCGCTGGCGGAACCTTTATATTAAGGTCTTGAACCATTATATAACACAATCTTAGCTCATTTATTTTACGAGGTTTAATGTTTCTTTATCAGGTCAACTTAAAATTATTACTATTCCTAAGAACGATATTGTTTCGCTGAATAATTGCAAACTTTATTACAATTCGATCCCTTCCGTGTGAACGACAGATGTGCGCTCGGAAATTATAAAAATTGTGAATATTTCATTCACATTATTGCGTATTCGGCCGTTACGAATCAATCGAACACAATAGACATGAGTTTAGCCAGTTTTTTTTGTATTTGCTGTGGATTTTAATGTAAATTTTAGGTAAACTGCTCAGTCTGGTTTGGATACAGTAGACGGGAAGGGTGCTTCATCAAGAATCAATACCATAACTATATAACAATCTTATGATTGATTACAAACTTGTTTACGCGGATTGACGGTTCCATTTTGTATTGTTACAATAGGATTTTTAATTGTAACGTTTTTTGAAATTTTATCAATTAATAGCAAATTGTAATTTGTGCAGTGAAGGGAACAACTGTACCAATCAAACCTTCATATATACTTTCGATAGGTTTCATACAATTTCCTTTGATACAGTACGTTAAAATATTATTAAATTTTTATCCTTTGTCCGTGCACCGTTCCGCTACATCTCGCAGGTGAGAGCTGGCGACAATCGACGGACCCAAAGTATAAAATATCGCCTCCAAAGGATTCGCATTGAATATTTATCCCTGACCATGTAGCTATCCGATCGCCCTTTGTTCTCGACGGCCGTTTAAACTTTTGATTCTGCAAAGGCGACTCTGAACTGGACCCTCGGTATCAACAATAATACCCTACGAATAACTCTATTTGAAATATAATTCCAACTCTATGCCGATGGGTTTAACGTCGATTTTATATTGTTTCGGACGTATAAAACTTATGACATTACAAAACAAAAGCAGGTGGCGATTTCTATCCTTGCGTCATGGACTCTCCCCTTCCGGGTGTGATGAATAATTCCCTTTTTCTGTTAGGATTGTCCTTGCGAACTAGGCGACTCGATACGCATCGCCGGACACTTCGCATAAATGTGAGTTATGTCCCACTTCGCCTTTGAGTTATAACACACTATCCAACTTTTTGGCTTTCCATATATTCAAGTCAGAAGCAAAATATCACAAAATTTCGTAAAAAAAAAGCTATGACCAAAGTTTTTATTCGTATTCTAGCTAGAGATATGTACAATTATTACTATAATTATTTAACAAGCTGTAAGAATCTTAATAATTACTAATTAATAACATAATACTAAGAAATAGGTATCAGGACTAAGTTTATAAATCAATTATAGTTTTCGCAGTACTTTAGTTAGTACATGAGATTTCACAATTGCTAGAAATCATAGATCGACATAGTACATGAAGTATTTACTTATTTACCGTCATGTAACACGGTCTATAGGAGCTCAATAAAACGGACAGTTCGATCACTCCTTTCAAAGCCCATTCATAACGTCTTTCAGAAATCCCGGGCTATTTGTGATGCTGTCACCTTTTGAGATGCGCGACTCTCCCCGTCCGCTGTCAAACGTCTTGCACAAATTCAAAAATAACATCGACGTACCTTTTTTTTCAATATTTCTGTACAAACGTCCGATAAGTTTAGCGCTTCGACTCTTTGTTTGATGCAAACAAGGGACGTGTCCTGTTGCTTATCTTGCCTTATTGATCATGTGAAGGGATACTAACGTAAAATGGTAAATATTATTTCCATATTTAAAATTCTTTGTTACATAAATTGGTTGACTATAATTTCGCTGGTCTATATTACATTACTGCTTAAAATGTATCTAATTTTATCATTTATGAGACTGTGAGTAGGTTCGAGAACATTCCCATTTATTACTGGCTGTACCTGTGCGATTTCACACGCATAGACCCCAAATTTGTATTTAATACATATCTTTAATTATTAAAGAATTATATAGTTTATGAGATTATTTTATGTTACAGCGGGCAACTGTGCAAGAGGTTCGCGTGATGATAAGCGACCACCTCCGCCAATTAACGGACGCAAACCTCATGAATGCGTTGATGGTCATCAAAATTTGGGAAAAAGAAAGAATGTATGATACAACTTTACAAGACATTGAAGGCTGGACGAAGAACCGTAAAATGGAAAAAATGGGGCGATGCTACCTATTACCGAACGATACGCAATTACACAACAAACAAAACTCAATTAATCCATCAAATCTTTTGGTGTAAATGAATTGATTTTCTAATACATTTATTACATAATAAAATATTGAAACTGATTCTATATCTAAATTCATTTGCTAAATCATCAACATGTCACACGCCACAATAGTTTCACAAGGACCTATCAACTAAAGTCGTGGCGTATTTTAACAAATTCCGAGGGTAAGGTAAAACATTTTATGTGGCAAAAGACACCGCACACACAATTCGCTCTCGGCTTGACAGCAATTCGCAATTTTTTAAAAATATAATACGCGTGCTGGAGCCGCCGCGCGCGACGCGCGCGCGTCCATTGTGATGCAACGAAATGCATAATTTGTCGAGCACATGTTCCATTTTTTATCACAAAAAAAAGTTAGTGACCTACAAAATAAAAGGTAACGGGAATGCAAAAGGCCTCCATTGAATATTTTTTGACCCGTGGACATCGCGCTACAAAAAGTGTCCAGGTGGAGGTTTATACAAAAGGACGGTTTTAATAAAACATTATTTTACAAAAAATGTATCTTTTCAAGTAACCTTTGGATGTAAGCACGAGCCAGGTACGCTATTAGTATGTATTTTAATATTGCTTTTTGAGCGTTTTACGGGTACAATATAATATGCAATTTTACAAGGTTAAGTCAACACACAAAGCAATTTCTACCCCGCTGAGATAAAGATGCGTTTATACTAACGTCGTAAGGAAAACTTGTCACGATAAGTGACCCTTAGAAACATTAAAGTTTTTTTATTATTTCGTTACGGCTTTAACGAGCTTAGTAAATTAAAATTGATTTAGTATATAATATTTCTTAAAAATTACTGGCGTTGTTATTAAATAAGTAAATATTATACCTAATTATAAAAATAAGTAATTAATTATACTTAATATGTAGGTATATAAAAGTAATAATATTGAGTAATTTTGTGAGTAGTGCCAAATTTTGCACGCCTTGACTATAGCAGCCACTGAATAACACTGTAGTACATGATAACAAAAGCTTTGATGCTATGAGATTGCTCTATTAATACTTCTAGTATTAAATATTATAAAGCCATTATAAGCGCCGCTTTTTTATTCGAACACAGCAAATCCTTTCCGAAATGAGGAGAGTCGCGAGTGTCGACCTTTGTACCCTCACCTTCTGCCGCTGACAACACTATGTAACAGTAACCCACGCAATCTCACAAAAACGCCTTTCACCTCCAATGTCCAAAACAAATCACGACATAATAGGAGAAATGTATTAGATAATTTCGAGGTATCGTCAAATCATTTTGACGCTGAAAAGCATTTTAGTAGTAATTTAGTTCAACAGCATGGCTCTACGTAGGTAGAGTAGGCTTCATCGTACAGCGGCGATTACACTCTCGTTAAGAGAGAACGGTTTCATAAATTAAGTGAAATTTGTGACTTATTCCCCCATCTATTATAAAAACCATTTTTCCCATCCTCCTTGTCTCAGTATTTAGTTTTAAAGTCTTATTATATTTATGTGAAGTGGACCATAATATACCATATGCAAATCCAACGTCAATACAATTAAAAAACATTATCGATTTCTCAAACTCATAAATGGTTAATTAATGGTTTACTCTTCTTTCTACATTATTGAATTTTTTTATTTGATTACAAAAAATAAGTATGCCTGACGTTGAGATTATAGTTAATATACCGAATCGATACTAGATACGAATATATGTAAATATGTAGAACGAAGATATGTACCTATCATAAAACAAGATATATTTATTTATATTTTATAATGGAATAATTTTTCTTACTTATTTCTTTACTCTTCACTATTGTATTGCCATTTAGGAAACATCCGTCAAACAAGCGTAACCAAAATGAAGTAAATTGAGTATTTTGGAATTGGTTCTTCAATAGTAATGTCTATCAATACGATTGTCATTTGTAGGTTTGTAAAAAAAAATACGTCAAAGAAATAAAAAATAATGATCGGATTACTTGAATACGGCCAGCTGCGGACAGCGCGCACTTTTTTCTAACATTCGCAAAAATCTATCAAAAATTGCATCATTCAACAATCCGTACTTCCGATTTCAAAAGTCCAATTTCAATTCATTTGAACGCATCTAATTCAAAATTCATTAATCTTCTGCTGTGAAGGACTGAGAACAAATTCATCCACTTGTGTATGGTCAGTCGCTGACAGGAAATTGATCTCGTTTTTATGACCAGTTGTATCTTTTACCTGAATTATTTAAAAATACATAACTTGATAAAATTTTAAACGTGCTATATTTGTACTGTAAGTAAGAAATATATAACTCAATCATTAGTAATAAAAGGACAATCATGCCTTAAATTTACTTACCTACCTGTCTCTGTTGAGGTATACGTCAAACGTATTTAATCGTATAAAGAAGATCGTAAAAAATATTGCACATTTATTTCATATAAATCTAACCATATCGCGTCTACTTTGACACTAATTCTTTAGTTGTAGACAACATTTACGTCAAAAAGGGCATTTAATACGTTTTTTTATTTAATATGATATGAATAAGGACACTAGGCGTAGTTAAGCGGAATAGAATGAAGTCTTATTAAAATCTAACAGACGGTTTGTAGCAATTCAAGTAAATTTCACTATTACACAAAAAATAATTTGTTTTTAGTAATAGAATTTGTCAGATAACATTTAATTAATGTGTATTGTATGATATTATTATGAATTGGTGTTTTGAAGGACAGTGGTTTGTTTGTAAAAAAAGGAAATAGCATTTAAGTTCTTATTATTGAATTAATATTGGCATTAGGTATTACATAGTCTGGTACTGTTATTATTAGATATACTGTTTATTACATATATATTCCTAGACAAAGTTGACACGCTGTATCCTTCTATCCTTTCTAATCACATTTATGTAATACAACGACCATAAATACTTTAACTATTTCGCGATAGAACTTTTTGCTTCAGGTCAACATAATGCTGAGAATATTATATTTCTCCATAGAAAATATCCCATTTCCGCATCTTCCCATAACAATGAGTGCGCCATCGAACTATTCAAATATAGCACGCCGTTGGTAAACCGAAACGTTTTTTGCACAACGAGCGAATTAATGGATAACCAAAATCCATGCAAAATAAAAAAAACACGCTTATTAAATGTTGGTTTTACGTAATAAAACGTTGGTGGTTCCAATCATTGTTTCCATGAGCCGCGCCGAGATATCCGGTTACCGCCGTTAAATATTTTGCCTCCGTTGAAAGGGAAACTTGCTAGTTTTTTGATCGTATATTCGTTTTTGCTCCTTGAACGCGGAAGTCCTATACACTTATGCAAAAGCTGAGGTACGGGAATCGATTTCGCTTTTACATTCTGCAACCGCCAGTTGCGAACGTACAATTATATAACAATTTCATTCATCAATTACATGAAAGTCGTTAATAATCGATGCCTTTGTTAAAACTTCACTGTTACTCTTACTTTTGCAGCAACATTCGTAATTTCAAATATTAATTGGAGTATCCAGGATTTGGCGAATTCAAAGAAAATTTTCGAGAACATTTATCAAATTAACAAAGAGAGTGAAACCTCTCTCAAAAGAAGCCTGCGCCGGACAGATTTAATTTGTTGCGAAGGCCTTTATAATTGGAACATAAAGATTGTGAGTAATTAATTTTGGCAGCGAGTCAGGAGCAAAGAGGCTGTGCATTGAGCCCGGGCCGCAGCGCGCCTAATTAATATTAATGACCCCAGGAGGCGCCGCCGCTGCCCGCTCTGCCCGCCGCTGCCCGCGCTGCCCGCGCTGCCCGCTCTACCCGCTCTACCCGCCGACCATCACTCTCCCGCTTCCTTTATCTGCCACTCAGACACCGATATATTCACGCCTATTGTACTATTTGATTGTTTTCACACGTTCGTTACATTTATGCTTTTTTAATTAACAAGAAAACTTTTTGACCTTAGAACATAGACCCAAAATATATATTGTGTAAATAGCACAATATACGTACTTTATAAAGTTTGTAATAACTAACTAAAAAAATAATTAAAATTCGTCATTTAAAACACTATTGCTTGTATTCTAGGCGTCTAGCGACAACCTTGTCTAGCCTTCTCCTTGCACGTAATGAAGCATAGGTCTATGTGCTTGATAACGTGTATCAAGCATCAAACAATATGAGCTCCAGTAACTGGGTACATAAGGAGGTGTGGTTGGTGGTTGGTGGCACACATTGGACGGTGACCGATGGGCCGGCGCTAAAAGCCGGACGGAAGCCGCGGACCGGCGACTCGGATTACAAGCGTGGGAGCGATGCAAACATGCTGAGGGCTGCTATCGAGAAAAATTAAATATTCATACTAATTTAACATAACTAAAAGGAAGTTTTACTCAAGCTAGTGTACTGGGTAGACTTGAAATTACAAGGTAACTTATGAATGATGTGGAACCGAACCAATAGATCCTATTAAATTATAACAAACAAATTATTTATATTTTTAACCCCCGACGCAAAAAGAGGGGTGTTATAAGTTTGACGTGTCTGTCTGTCTGTCGGGGGTTTTTAAAAATTTCTAATTTAATATTATATGTTTCATGAAAAGGTCACCAGTTACACACAGTGTTTCGAAGCAAAAATGAAAATAACCCTATTTATATTCGTTCACTTTTTAAGCCTTATATAAACTTGTATAAAATATATATATAATACTAAAAAATTCATTGTACAAATCAATTTACGTACAAAAATTAATAAGATGACCGAAAAGCGTTAGTATTGTTCCATATCAATTATATAATATTGAGAAATAAAGAATAATGTCATAGTAGATATATATAATAAGAAGAAGAAGAAGCGTAGTTTAAGAGCAGCAGCCCTGATATTATTGCACAAACATGAGACTTTGGGCATATTCCGCGAGTTCCTGTCCATATGCGAGCCGTCTCATGTACTGTGTGATCACAAACAAAAACCTTACACCCCACTTCACTTTTTGTCCACTTTTCGTCTTCAGACTGCCTGTTACGAGCTAACGATTGTTTTGAATCTCATTAAGTAGCTTCCCTGTGTAAATATCGTTTTGTTTTTAGGTAAAAAGTAGTATGTTTTAATGGTTTTAGCTAGCTAATACACATTACAATGTTTTGAAACGTGTCTTCTTACCTCAAGGGTATTTTAGAGGTCCGGTAGGTACATCAAGTGAGATGAAATATATAGACAAAATTAGTTATATTACAAAATAGAATTTGGTGCAATTTTTTTTTTCTGGTGAATTTGGTGGTTATAACAATAAAATTGTAATTATTTTCTATTAAAATCCATGCGTAGGTATTTATAACATTTAAGAAAGAGAAACACTTAAGTACCTAAGTATATATTTATCTTAATTCGCAACATAAATAACAAAAACAGAATAAAACGCGTAGCTTATAGGTACACCCACATGAGCAATTTTAACAAAATTTCCATTTTTTTTTACAACTTTCTGATACTTGCAACATGTTACGTCGGCTTCACTTGTACAAAGAGCGAAGCAAATGTAGGTAAGAAGGTTATAATCGAGTCCAAAGTGGGTTAAGCAAAAAGCGGCATATGTTTTATTGTAAAAAATCCTTTGAAAGGCATAATCTGCACGTGTGCTGGCTAAGTGCAGGCAAGCGAGAGACTTCGCGTGCGATATCCTCGACTTGACTTTATTCACGAGCTATATAGGCATACCTGCAACTCCCAGTTACTGCTCCATTACATTGAGAAAGTTTGTCTTAAGTCTGTCGAAATGGTGGATCATACTGCACATGACTCGAGAGCAAATACTTTGCCTGAGTTATTATAGATCAAGAACAATTGTATTAAAATAGAAAACACAAAAAAAAAAATCCAGACGTATTTAGTTTAAATATTTGGTAAAATAAACTATACATTGATAAGATATCCAAATTCCTGTTCTTTATTGCAAAAATTTCTTCTTACGCTCGTAAACAGAATAGTAAGAGTAAACATCAAGCTATTATAGTATTCCGTATGTATGCGAACATATTGTTGTATGGCCCGCAATTTTCTGTGGTCCAGGAGACCAGCCGAGCGGCAGAGTACAAGGCTCTCGAAGCCACTAGAGTGTGAAATCAACCGTTCAACATTCTTTGACTTCAATCACCGACAGACGGTTGTAAGTTTACATTCATATGCTTCAAACATACGAGCACATTGAAGACGGTATCTACAATGGTGGTTCTAGTGCGATGTTGAAATTATAGCAAACAGACTATATCGCAGGTTTTGTATAGTAATAACTGGTTATATAATGTAGAGTATGTACCCTTAATTTATAGGTAAGGTAGTATAGCTGATATACTAGGCTCACTTTAAGTTAACCCTTTGCCACTTGTAGTAAGGCCTAAACAATAAAAGCGTGTAAGTACATTTTAAGATTGCAACGACAACAGAGAAATACGTAAGTCCTACTAATACTATAAATGTGAAAGTTTGTGATAAATTATGTATAGTTTTATGTTTGTTATTATTTCACACAAAAATGGCCGGACCGATTTAGTTGAAATTTGGTATGTAGATAGGTGATACCCTGGATTAACACATAGGATACTTTTATACCCCTGGAACGGGAACTACGCGGGTAAAACAGCGGGGCACAGCTAGTATATATCTGACGCCACATCACCCACAACTATCCATCTATCCAAACAATACGGAAAGTGCAAGTGTGGCAATAATACTTCATTTCGCTATTCTCCGCATCACATTCCACTATTTTTTTATTCGTATCCTTTGTTTGGCCGTCGAATGCGAGTTATAAATGATCGTAGCTCCGATATCGACTTACACAATAACAAGAAACCCATCGTTCAATCATTGCAAAAACACCATTATTGCACAATATATAAAGTTTTCTACAATTATGCTTAATTTCTTCTTGCTTAACCTGACGTTACTTAATTGTTGGTATTCGTTATATATGGCAAAAAAGTCTTAAAATACTTATTTTGAGATTTTTTTAAAGTTACATTTAGGTAAGCAAAATTAGATCCAACCGTTTGTTGATGGTTCATTGCAATTTTAGGAAACCTTGTTTTACATAATATGAAATTCTGTACAACATAAGTATAGTTTTTCCTATGATAATAACAAATTAACTAACTACTAACAAAAATAAAAAAGGAGATAAGTTCTGTATTCTTAAGCGTAACGTAATGTGACTTGCATAATAAAAAATAAGATTGATCCTTTCACAGAAAACGTCCAAAGAGTAATTAACCCGTTTTTTGCCGCCGACCCATATACATTTGATTTATTTAAGGAACAATTTGGAATATAAGAATTTGCGAAATATTCCAGCCCATTGGGCGAAAGACAGCGCTTTCCAAACTTTTATCTTTGTTGCAATTTAATTTGTGTTCTTGATTGTGTTCACATCTTTGATTAATAAATAATTATTATCAATTTTCCAGATGTTTTTTATTTTTTTTACATTTAGGGACACAAAAAATAAATTACCTTATATAAGTAATTTTACTGACGTATGATATAAGATGTTTTTGTATAACCTATTTGTACTTATTTGCCCGTTTTATGACGTTGATAATCAACTCGAACAAACACGAGCAAAAAGAACGAGTAATAAATATTGATACGAGCTCACTTATCACAAGTTTGACAATCGCAATGTTTAATAAGTCCCTTCTTCGAAATCGATTCCGGGAATAGAAAAAGCGCAGGTATAGATCGAGAGTGAAAGGGTCGCAATCGGAGAACTAGCCCAGTTTCGCTGGGACTTCACTGACCCCGGAGTTTTTGCCGCAGATCAGATGGGCCATTGATTGCGTACACGCATACGAAATAAAGCTGAAACACGTGGGAATCTTCAACTGATTTGCCGGAGCGATATTTGCATTCGAAAACCTTTCCAAAGTTTCATGTTACGATTGTTCGAGTTTGACAGATAGCGAGTTGAGGCAAGTTGAACAATGCGCTACTATACGGTCGAATACGTTTCAGTACACCAAAGATAGTTACCAACTCTATATATAAAATATTATATCTCTTTACATGTACATATATATCTATAATTATATAATACCTACAAATAGATTTGAGTTAAAGAATGTTTTAAAGTAAAGTATTTCTATTAAATATTTAATTTTAGTAGGTACCAATATAGGTAAAGAAAACAATGTAATGGGTAATCTAGATAAAAAGTTAAATATCTAGGGATAATATGAAGTGCCTTCAAGGAATTTCCGATTTCTTACCTAAGAAGCTTTTTGAAAAAGAACCTAGAAACACATTACATATAATTTATAAGTGAAATATCTTGTAATCTAAATGTAAAAAAAGAAACAAGAATGATAAGAAAATAAAAGGACAGCTAACTCTTTGTTGATCTGCGTGGCTTCCGAACGTTCCCACGCAAATAATTATTGTATTGACGATGCATACAACACGCATTAAATCGGACCGAAATCTAAATGTTTGACAGTAAAATTCATTTGCGCAACTTTTTTTCCATCAATCCATTGCACTTTCTACATACGACGGCATCGTGGGAATGCAGGTGAGGAAGGGTTCTACCTACGCAACTTTTTGCACCGTCCGAAATATGCGGTTGCACAAAAGTTAGAATTATTAGCCCTTTGTATGAACGTCAAGTGATGTTCGACTAATAGATTATTTATGGCGACGCCGTAACCGTCAGGAGAAAAATATCAGGGTTTGTTTCGAATACCGATACCTTCGAGATAACGTCTTCTGCCGCAAATGCGGCTCGCTTACAAACCTTCCGCTTTCGATTTTTAATTTTATTAGCAAAAAATGCCAAGTTTAAATTGCATTTAAGATATAGCTATGCTAAATGAGAAACTAAACTATCGTAAAAGATTGAAACGGCTATTGACACGTAAAAGCTGACGTCTGATATGTTAATAGCTTAGGTTAATCCGTTTACATAGATACATAAAGATTTAACTGACTTATAACAACGTTGACAAGCATTAAAACCGAAAATGAAAGGAAAGGTGTTGGTTAAGTAATCCTCGTGTAGTTGCGGGAAGCACGTCATCGCTTGCGTTGAGCTTTGCTTTATTACCGTAACTGTTCTATAAATAAATTCACTAACAAAAGTTTCATAAAGTCATCGGTTCAATGTCAGTAACCCTAAACGATTACGCAATTCGCAATTGTACCATAACCCGCCAAATGCGTAATTAGCACGTATACTGCATTAATTATCTTTTGAGTGATTAAGGAAAACTGATTAGCTAGTTATCATTATTTTAGCAGGAAGTAATTGCTAATTACAGTTATGCAACACGCAAGTTTGCGCGAACAAATGAGTTACGGAGGTTTTTAAAGTTATCTAAATACGTATATTCTGTAGGTATTATATACTTCCTCCCTGTCTAAACTCAGAAAATGCATTTATCTAAAACTGTATAACTTAGATTTGTCACATACTATTATATCCTATAACCCTCCGTTAATAGCTAACCCCTTTCATCTCTGTCATGTAAAAGCTTGTTAAATGAATTCAACCCTTTCACCTATCTCGCGGCGCCGCCTTAATACCATAACCCTTTCGTATTATCCAATCAGAACGCCAGCCGCGAGAGTAAAAAACATAAATATGAACACAAGTAAAAAACGTAAAAAGATGAGCGAGGCGGCGCGCGCGCCGCGGTGCAAGGGGCCTCGTAATAACCCTTTCAATATGGAAGGGTTACGCGACCAATCGCGCGCGAGGCGGAGCTCCTCCATAATTAGAATCAAACCCGTCTTAATGTTTATATAATAGATGAATTTACGTCTTTTATTATAAATCAGTTTTATGCTTGTAATATGCTTTTTAAATTTTCTACTTCATGGAGAATAGATAGAGATAGAGATAGTCGACTATTTGATTTTATTACATATATCATTCTGTTTCGCGTGAATGTGAAGTAAAAAGATATTGTAAAAAAAAGCTGTCCGATATCGATCATCATCGACAAGCCTTTTTTTACAATATCTACAATATCTACGTTATAATCGTATAACTGTAGATAAATGTTCTTTTTTGACTTAATCTAGTAGGTACACATAATAATATTCAAAACGATATACTAAAGAATGAGGAAGGATATATTTAACCGAGGCGATTTAAATTCTAAACGTTGAGTTATAAAAATACTCCCGCATGCGTTGCTCATCCACAAATGAATTACGCGCGGTCACCCTCCGAACAATAATTGAAGACAACGAACTATAATGTTTATGAAGTACAGTCACGATATACATTTTAAGTTTACACGATATTTCAGGAACGCCTAAACTTAATCCTAATAACATCAATGCTATTTTTCTTACTTGGCATAAGTAATAAAAATTAACTTTTGTGCGTGTAAGAAGTCTAGTACATGTAAAATTGCTGACGTAACTAATTATAGGAACCAACTATTTACAGTGGACAATTTCTCCAAAGTTATCTACATAGTAAAATCTACACACCAAAAATATTTCAAATATGATAGTTTATACAGGAATATTACAAAACAAGCGCAGAGCAAGGAAGTAAATTTGTGGAACGAAAATAAAAAAAAATCATATTAAAAACTTTCAATAAATTTTATTTTACTTTCTATTATTTAAACTCTATTACATATTATATAATATACCATAAAACTTCTGCGCCAGACTATACCTATGCACACAATTTGTTCAACAATATATTTACAAATTGACACTCAATATTTTGCTTTATAAAATATACCTTATTGAAATAATCTGCAATATCTTAAACATATGTACGTAATAACTAAGTTATATTCAAATATCTAATATATTTTTATATCTAGTACAATTAGTGTTTTGAATGTAATTATGGTATCTAATCTGGAACATCCATACTAATATTATAAATGGAAAAGTGTCTGTCTGTATGTTTATCTTTCTTTCACGGCAAAATAGCTGAACCGATTTAGTTGAAATTTGGTATGTAGATAGATGATACCCTGGATTAAAACAAAGGATACTTTTTATCCCGGTATCGCTCCGGGAACGGGAACTACGTGGGTCAAACCGCTAGTAAGTTATAAATACAAAATATTTTGATATAAGAATCAAGTCAACAACATCAATAACTTATGTAGCGTACGTCATAGCAGTCTCTAAACAACAATAAACCGGACTATGGGAAACATAAAATTGTCCCCTATCTTTACGATTCGAACGAACTTTCAGCCAATTCCTTTTTTGTAAATATCTAATCGAGTAATGAGCCTTTTAAAATATCATAAATGTTAAAGTGCTGTACAAAAAGCGTCAATGTTGTGTAAAGATAGGGGCGTATTCAGTGGCGTAGGCATGAGGGCGATTGTTTCATTTCTAATTGGTTAAGTAGCACCAGCTAATTGTCTTCGGACACGACACCTCGTTCCAGGTCCAATATTTGTATCGTTTGTGTTCGTTCTTCGTGTATTGCTCTGGTTTCGGCACTTAAATGTTTTACAGATTTCAATACAAGATTAAAAAATACCATTATACGTTACTTCATAATATGTTTATTTATAGTTTTATCCGACGCTTATTTCATATAAGACTTACGAACGAAATATACATACAAATTAATAAACATTTTAAAAATGAAAAGTCTAAAGACTGAACCTACTCGTATTACAGATTCATTAAAAAATAATGTTTTGTCTTTTTAAATGTACATTTCTCAATGATGTTTTCAGTAAAACAAACTTATTTAAATTTAATTATATTAAGAAGATAACGAATTCACTTTCAGAATTTTGTGAACAGCGATTGAAAAACATTTTTTTATACTCTCTTATCCTTCAATAGATGTACTACATATTTTAACGACACAACCATTGTATTTACAACATGTTATGTAATTTTATTACATTGTAATCCGGTGAACGAAGCGCATTAGTCAAATTAACACGGCATAAAGTTTGGCGTGCCCTCTGATTAGCTGGCCGCTGCGGGCGCGACGCTTGCTTAATTGACCTAAAAGTGTTCATCACGAATCGGTCGAAATTACTATTGTGAGGGTTCACAATTTGTTTTATTTCAGTTGTTAATAAACAGCCAAAAAATATAAAATAATATTTCACAATTCCGTCTCTATGAGTCATTAAAAGATAATAATTTTCATATTACCTATACTTTACATTTTAATAAGATCGTGTAAATATATGTACATAAACATACAACTTGTACGAACTACTGTTGTAATAGTTGCTGCTGATATACGCACAATAACCATTTTTTAACACATAACCACCGTAAAAAGGCTTCGTGTCAGCCCTAGCAAGAAGTGGACATGGTAATGAGCGAGATTGATAGTCCCGCGCCCACAACCCTAATCAAATTAATGGCGACTAAACTCTGATTAACGTCCAGTCGCGATAAATTTCCATAGTAGCCCGACGGAATGGTCTCACACCGACGGGCGCGGCTGATAATACGGTTGTTCGATCTGTTGCTAACTACCGATTGCTTATAAATTACCAACTTACGTCGTACTGGCATGCAGGCGTTTTTGGTGACTATGTTTCTTTACATGGAGTTATAGTCCTCATTAAAACCTACTTATATTGTAAGGTACCATATATTTTTATACTGAAAATTTCCTGT
The DNA here is from genome assembly GCA_018238005.1 of Eurema mandarina. Taxonomy (NCBI): domain Eukaryota; kingdom Metazoa; phylum Arthropoda; class Insecta; order Lepidoptera; family Pieridae; genus Eurema; species Eurema mandarina. The sequence continues at coordinate 21,203 of DWAJ01000040.1, read as the reverse complement.
TAATTTGTTATTACAAATTTAAAAAAAAATTAAAATTGACAGCTGAACTAACTGAATTAAAGGCATTATTTATCAAAATTATATCTAATATCCTATTTTATATGCACCTTCTTTGACATACAGAAGATAAATCTTCTATGATAAGCCAAGAAGCGTAGGTATAGTGTGTTATAGTATGTGTTATAGTGTCATCAGTAAGTTGTTATAAGATGTCGTGATTGATCCCGGGCGGGCGGGCGCTACTAATGGCGGCCGCGGCATTCAGCAAACTTCCATCGACAACTTTGTTTGACGTAATTAAAATCCATCTTCCTCGAACGGCAGCGGCCATCCGACGTGTAATTTTCCTTTCAAAGAGAACTTCCGTTTTAGCTCCTCCCTGCTCAGATGAAAGATTACTTTTTCAGCCTAAAAAGGCTTTTAAGCAACGCCAACGAAATGACCGAAGTTTTATACTTTAATGACTTAGTGCGAAATTCGTCGATTTCCAAGGAAATTTTAAACTTAGATTAAGATTTTCATGTTTGAAAGTGCTTGATGTTCTCAAAAGATTTCCAAGAATCCTCTGCCTACACAGTATGAATTTAAAGCGCTCAAGTAATTAGTTTTTAATTGCGTCTGCATGCTAAGCATTTAATAATTGATTTTTTGAAAGATATTAATAGCCTTTTTATTTATAAAATAATGAATCGATTGCTTGCCTAGTGGAAATTAGGATCTGTCGATCCGAGCTAACTCTGCTTAAAATCTCTCGGGTCAGGACACTGGGATTTGTCACCTTTCAAAATTATCACTAAAGTTTTGAAAAAATTCTGTGTTTATAATTAAAGTATATTTATATACAACTGTTCGTATTGTTTAATATGTTTGCCATGCTATTTTAGCTTGTATGTATTGTAAACAAAATATCTTATTACCGAAACAAGCAAAAGGAGTGTTCATTATCCGACAGTTGCGCGACACCGGCAACCGGCATACTTATTAATTGCTAGCTCCCTTCTCCCAGACCGGCGAGGGCGCAAAAACGTCCTCCCGAATTCTGTCAGCGAGGGAAAAAATCAGTGAGCGATCGTCCCCTCGCGGCCGAGTCCATCATATTGATTGAGGGTGGCTCTGCCATTGGTCAGCTCCCCCGCGCCCGTTCATTTATTATAGACACTGTGATGCTGCGCCACGCACTCCAACTATCTAAATATGGACCTCGATTTTACAAACCTTAACGACGGCTCGGCGTCTGTTTTAACGTACGAATTAAGAAGTTTTATTTGTTCTCCAAATCAAAGGCAATGTACAGAGCCATACAGCCGGAACTTTAGTTATATTTTTCAATTGTAAAAAAGGCTTGCTAAAATAAATAAATCTTTTTAAAAAAGACTTGACTAAAGATAAGTGATTGACACGTTCTTTACATACCTACTGTAAAAACAAAATACAAGTCGAAGGCAATAAAAATTAATATCGTTAGTCTCAAAGCGACTGAAAGTTTGGACAGGCAAATGTGGTCCCAATAGTTCGTGATATGTAAAAAGGATGAAGTAGCTAACAAGACATATAACGGAGGTAAGGACTACCAAAAGACGTTATTCATTATATTTAAAGCGTTAATGTCAAACGTGTCTTAATAAAGAAATCCCCAGTTACAATGCTAACTCGTTTTGCTAAGGTAAGTCACACACTAAGTACCTAACTACGTAATTGTGAAAGTTCTTAATATGTTATTAAATCACACCTTATTGGATTAAAACAATTAATAAATGCACTACTGGATTCATATAGTGATATATACGATTATGTATTTATAATATTGTATACTCTATACACTAAATTTTGGGAACTTGATTCCTATCGATATATCTAGTAGACCAAATAACTCTCTTTAAGCAAAGTTTTTGTCTCAGGTGCTTCCAGAATAGAATAAATTGCCGATCAGCAATTTTTATCATATATTTATCCATTAAAATTACTAAAGATTCTTACATTGATACAATTAATATAAACAGCTGTAATTAGTGAGGCTGTAGCGTTAACATGATTAAATCAAGACCTAAGCAGATCGTGTTATAGAAATCGCCATAAGTTATCTAATACCATGTGCTATATTCAAACCCGAAATACAGCGCAAAACCGGAATCATCAATCAGGGCTTACTCGTATAAAATCACATGAACCTAATAGTTTATAATTAACGTAGGTTTTAAATACGTAGAGAGCTTTATGTTTGAAATTGTAAGTAAAATATCAACTTATTTTAAAAATATATTAAATGCAGATGGCTACTACTACTCTACAACGCAATTGTCTAGTTCTGCTAAAATAAACGTACGTTTTAAATACCTAAATTTATATTTTAAATTTACTATTATTCCTTGCTACATCACCAGCTCGACGTTAAGGAAAAATAAAAGCAGGGAGAAGGTAAAGTTTCTCTACTTAAAATATGTAGAGAAAGTGAAAAGTAAGAGGGTGTGGGCAGCGGTCAGGGGATGATGGATCACCGGCGGGTCCTCTTCGCAATTACATCTATAACTACTGCTTAAGAACTAACTCATAGTGAGTTTGATTTAGAATTATTGAACTAGAAGACTCTCAAACCATCGTTTGTGCTACATAGACCATACTTGGCCAAATTGTTTGTAATTATGCTAATTATTTGTTATATTATTATATACAAATAAATATGAATCAATAATGTAAATTGATGTTAGATGCCTTCTTCTGTTATACATATATACATAATTTGTTGGTTCAATTCTGACTGAACCGATGTTACGGCTACGCAAATTATATTCTTTCTACGAATTTGAATATTACGTAAACTCTTTTGTGAACATTAAAATTACATAAAAGACTACAGCAGGTATTCAAAGTAGCATAAACATTTATATATTGTTGCGAAATTTGTTTTTGACACGCCTTTAGGAATTGGCAAAAAATTAACGACGGATCTATAAAACATGGACCCATTTTTTCTAAGCTCTTTGTTTGCATAATTCTTAATTATGAAGTAGCATTTTAAACATTGTCTCAAAGTAGGGTTTTGAGACTTGCAAAATACAAAATCGGCCATGTCTTGTTGTCTTAGTTTCTATTTAACCTACAGACGTATACAAACATTTCATACTAGATGAATGTAGTTATGTATATGCCATATAATGCTTTTAAGCAGACCTGCATGAATATCAAATGACACGAAGATAATGTAGTATTGAAATAGAGTTTAGATAGAGGTGATTAAGTTTATCCACGATGTATATAACGAACAAAAGTGTTTTAATAGGATGTTATCTGAAATAAAGCGTGGCTGTAGGCATTCGGTGGCAAGATAGGCTGATCAATCATGAGCCTACCCTTTCTAACCCGCCCCGTGTCGGCAAAACAAACGGTTGCTAGGCAACTGGGAGGCGGGGGCACCCACATGAGCTACCGCATCCGAATCTCACATATGTCCGACACTCGAGCTTGCTCGATACTTGGACAATAATAATTACGCGTCTTTATAGCAGCGTTGACACTTGTTTCTTTATATCACAGTCGAAGTATGATACTAGGAGTAAAAAACATGTGTGTTTGCTAGAATATATAGTTATTTTATTGCCTTGTGTGGCTTAGCAAAAACGTAAAAGTAATGTAAAACTTATAACCTTAAAATTAATGAATGTGTCTCATATAATATCAATTTAAATGTATCGAAAGTATAGAAGTCATTATAGTTTCGTCATGAGCATCCGTCCATCACCAGTCCATTGCGTGACAGTTTATTATGTACATACTATTTACATTTATATATTTTCATTTATGTCCAAAAAAAACGATGTTCAAATCCCTTTTTTAATAATAACTATCCTTAATTTAACATCACTGTCTTACAATTAAATGCTACTAAAATCCGTATAGGTCGTTGAAACCGTTCATAAAAATAATTGGTGTAATTACAGTCGAAGTAGTAAAAGAAATAATTAATTTAAGTATATCACTAGTTAGATGTGTTCCAAAAGGAATTGAAAACTAACAAGCTGTAATTATTAGTGGCCTAATTGCTCCAATTGACATCCTTTTGTCGACAAAAACTATTTCTTTAATAGAATCTAATGATAGGGTTACGTGGAACAAAAAATGTTACGAGCCACTGTTGCTCTACCGAAGACAATTATATTTCAATATTCCTTTATTTAGTAGTATATGCCTACGATGCTCTATAATTAATAAATTATATGATTAATTATTATTTTTATTTAGATATTGGTTAGTAGACAAATAGTATATCTATCTTTATTGCTAAAGCGATTATTTTTTATAGATATATTGTTACGCTATATTATAGATTTCATGTACTATAGATAACTATAATAAATTTTAAATATATATATGTATACTATCAACATGTTTAAATATACGAGATACAAATTAATTAAACAAATGTATTATATTCGTAACTACTCATAACAATATTTAAAAGCCTCTATAAGTAATTCATGTACACGTGATTTTAATTTGTGTAATTAATTCCTAATTAGGGCCGGTAGGTATTATGGCTAAATGAACTAACTTGAAAGAATGTAATAAGGCATATTTCCATGCATATCTGATCAAGGAATTCCAGACAGCGGGCAGGCGCGCCGTCCCAAATTACTCCTATTATTTTTTAATCCCTCCTAGTAACGTTTTGAATATTAATGACATTCCACAGCTTTTTCCTCCATACGATCCATTTTATAAAAGAAATTTCCACTAATGTCACAAATTTCTTTAACGTAATTATAACGGGCTTGAATTTAATAAGATTGTCCAGCTACCCGGGAAGCTTTTTATATCTTTTTAATTTTCTCTTTCAAGACTTTCATTTAAAAAAATATGTTTGATCTATTACGCATTAGTAACGGTAAAGAAAAGGTTATAAACGACATTCCTTTTACGAACTTTAACCGATTGTCTTAGATTATATCCTGAGGGTTGGAACAGACTCATTTAATTAAAACATTCACCATCAGCCTAATAAAATCTATAAAAAAGCCCCTAGCCGTAAGGTGGATTATAGTTTTTATTGAGACGTATAAAAAACCGACACACGCGTCTTCGAAATCCGATTAAAAAAGGGGTAAGACGCGTGCCCTAAGAAAAAACTGTTTGGTATCGTATAACCCCGACCCGCGGAGCCCTGATAGAGCTATTTGAACGCCTTTAAGGCTCAAAACGGGCGATTGTTTCGATATCTACTAATTGGATCATACGGTAATCGATAACCTTTTCGTTGCAATGTGTTTTCACATCTGCCACTTATGATGTTATAAAACAGTTTTTAATTTAAATTTCTAATGCATAATTCGATTTAAAATATAATAATTTAAACATAGGTAGTCTAAAATCAAAATAATTATTATTTAATTGTAAGTGAATATGTGAACAAAATATACATGAATTGTAACACGTTCATTTAAGGCCTAAGAATAAGAGAAAGGAGCGAAGAAAAATGACCGTTTTCTGTACGAATGTTATGGACGACAAACATATTTACTTATGTTATTTTTAACTACAGCGAACACCAATTTAACAAATGAAATGAAACATAAGAAATGAAAAATTAAGTAATTTCGATAAGAGATAAAATAAATATACGCATATTACGAATAGTAGGTATCTACTTACTAGCTTTTTTGAAATATGAATGTAGCATGAACATGGCTACATTCCAATAATGTAAGAGTGAATGATTTTACTTTTTCAAGTCATTCAAGTTTCAAAACCTAACAGACCCTGGCATATTTTATTTCATGGAAAGGCAATGTACGCAACCATTCAGACCTACAGCTATCTGTAACGAATATAACTCAAAAAATAAAAGGGCTCGATTATCAATTGTTTTTATGTCTACAACAGGTGACAGCTTAAAAAACACCTCACCGTGTCCACAGAAAGCTGTTTGTGTTTCAACTGTCACGGCAATCAGACATTTTTTCTATAGAAAAAACTAATATTAATAATAAGCAATACAACCATACCGCAGCGCGAGTCATGCATGGTACACAAAAAAAAACACAAAGAAATAATAGAAAAAGTGAAAGGGTTGAATATCTACCTGACGGGTAATATTATTTGGCTTAAACATAGTGTGAGCAAAATAGTGTCCTAATAGAACATTATAAAGGTGTATTTAGCTAAAGGGTTCGTATGACGTTGTATTATATTGACATTAATGGGTGAATAAATGACGTGTCCGGTGCACAAGTGCATCGATGAAGAGCAACAATGGTAGGGTTTGGGAAATGTTCGGAATAATATCCGTGTAAACATCGTGTAATTGCTTTCATACAAAAAGGGTTAACTGTAAACATTAGTCGTATTTATATTAAATAGATTATTTAATTTGCACTACTTTTCGGAACCCATATTTATTGATATGATAACAAGGGTTGAAGAAATTTAAAAACAAGTAAATAAACAGCAAATAAGTATATGTTAGCATTGGCTAAAATGTATAGGAAGTTAGATACAAATTATAGGCAATCCAAATAGAGCTTTCTTTTCAGTAACTGGAAAATTAAATGTCATTTTTAAAGCTAATCATATACATGTACACTTGTTTATTATGATACATATATGCAGTATAGAGCTGAATACAAATTCATATCAAAGTCAAATACACTTTTTTTTAACTGGGTTACATATAGTAACAGTTATGAATGATAATAGTGGTACCAAAACAATTACCTACTTAACAAAGATTCGGAAAGCACTTTCTTCAAGAAGAACTGGCTAGTTACTGCTAATTTGTATCAGTAATAATTATTTGTTAATATTCCTTATTCGTTTTTATAACAATACATCACTCATAACCAATAAATTAGTAAAAGTCCAGACCGCAAATACGGTGCATACACTGTCACATATACGGTACAATCGAGTGCTAAGTTCTCAAATAAATCATGTTTTTTTTAGTACTATAAAAACTCGTAAAAAGTGATACTAACAATCAATCCATACCCTTTTATTGCGGCCGATTGTAAACTTGATAAAGGGATGAATGCCATTGCTGTCCGCGAAACTAATTTATAAATGATTGAGATTTCATTTTGTCGTTTAGGGGAAATGCCTCGGTTTAACCAGCTTCTAATCTAGGACATAATAACAATAGTTTGATTGAAATTAATCCTTTATTAAACTTATAATATATATTGTATAATAAAATTATATATTGTAATTTGTTGTAAGCAATAAGGCTATTAATCATCTCTATAAATTATAATATGATAGAACCAATACTTTTATACCTTAGAACAATTATTGAAGCTATTTCAAGTAGGTAGGTAGTAGTAGAACCCCCTAGAGCGGTTAAATTTTACTATTCGTAGTTTTTATGATAAATCTTTAACGTAAGGTAATTTTAAGAATAGTTAAATAATAAGTATAATTATGAACGTTTTATAAGAAAGGATCACTTTTATCTCAATTTTAAAATTTCGATTTCAAAACTACTTTTTATAATAACGGAATCAATGGACACAAAGTAATGATTACTAGTTTCAAAAAGCACCCCTTTTCTGACCCACTTTTTACTCGTTCGCAACAATTTTTGCCGTCCCTCTTTAAAAAGCTCCTATTGAAAGGCCGGGCGTGAACGAGTTGATGATATTACATTTTTTGGCAAAAAACTTAAATTTCCGAACAATCTATTGTATTAACAATAAAACAGCGATGTTGATCGCATTGTGTAGTTTTTTGCTGGATCGCGTGCGCCTGCGCGTCGGCGGGCCTCGCAAACCCTTCCCGGAGCGCGGATTGAGCTCGGAACCCTTCCTCGCCGGCCTATGTGCGAGGGTCGCCCCACATGAAACTCGCTCACTTCCAAAGCGACAAACTTCGCTCGCTGCACTCGGGACATAGACCCTTTCGGCCCGCTCCGTTTTTGCTACAATTCGCATGTGTGCCTCCCGACAGCTGCATCTAGTTTTTGTATATATGCTCTCATATTTTTTCATAATGGCGAGCTCAGCGCACCCTTGAAACAGTTTGCGTAATCGATGACAAAACTAAACATTCCGCCCGATGATTTCCGTATTTTTGATAAAAACTCGGAATGAACAAAGACGACTACTTACAGCAGTTTTAATCGATAATAATTACTTATAATCTTTATTCTGTAAATAAACATTTAAAAGTTATATAAGTAATTCATAGAAAACGGATGACTATTGTACTAGATTTTAAGATTTAAAATATAAAGTCATATGATTTTTGATAATCAACATACTTTAATTGACTCCCACATTATATATTTATTCAGTCTTATCTATTCTTATCATATTTTTACTTGGCGCATAATGCAGTATTTTATAAAAACTCTACCTTCAACTTGTCAACTAATAAAATAACGTCCTTAGTTTGTATTGTTTTCAAATGATTTTCACGATATAAATCTAGCGTTGAAAGCGAAATATTATGTTGTAGACAAATGTATGGCATAAAAAAGTGATTTTAACTTGCGCAAAGAACCCAACTGGTATCATGATATCCCATCTTCTTTGAAAACAGAATGTTAATTTTCTGCGTTTTATTATAATAAAAAACATGATGATGAGATAGTCCTTATAAATAGGCAAATCTAATTGTATTTAAGACAAGTTTAACTACAATTTCTATTTATATAAGAGCACAATATCTAAATAGGTTAAAAGCAAATACTTTTTTTTTATTAAGTGTATAATATTTTTTCTCTTATTTACTGGTAACCCGCATAGTTTGTGTCGCCCTACGGAATGTTCACAATGGCTATTTCCATTGATTTATGCAAAGTAACTAGCGTATGCAATTGTCCACTTTTTGTTAGAGAAGGGATGGGGAAGCGTCCAGTGGGGTCGCTTTCTCACATTTATTCGCAACTCTATTGTAACAATGATGCTAACAATACTCTACCTAGAGTTATACAAGTTAGTATTTTACGTAATAACTCTCAAAAGTATCCAAAAACTGTAAAAAGTCTTATTTGGTATTCGAAGCTAAAAGATATCTTTAATCCTTTTACGCATTTAATTCTTATACAATGTGATTCAGACACCTAACACTTTTCATTATTTTCGTTTTGCTTTCATTGATATTTAAAATACTATATTATATACCTAATAAAACCATAAAATAATATAAATTAATTGTTTTTTTTAGACTTTCTCAAAACATATTTATAGTAATTTTTGGGTAAAAATATTAGCCGAATCTTTGTGAATAATGTTAATTGCTTAATGACAATGTACAAAGCAATGTGTCCTTAAATTGAATGGCGAGCTGATAGCAAGAGTATCGATTGAAAAGACACAATTAAAGTTAGAGTTAGGTAAGTGCGCGTCGGCCGAGTCACACATGCGTGTGTGTTAGTTGCTTAACCCCACAAAACTTTCATCTCCGGAGACCCTCCGAGCGGGGAGGGCCCTCTCCCTACGAAGGGAGTAAAAAGTTGTAACTTCACCTCTTTCGCTGTCACCCTCCGATACTAGACCGTGTTTTATTTACTGTATTATGTACGTAATATACGAAACTAAGATTAACTTGAGTTCTATCTTTAGGTAAGGCGAACAGCTTTAAGGAATGGATGCTCTACTAGTTAAGTAAACTAAGTGACTAAAATATTAAGTACTATTATAATACTTAATTTTAACTTAATGTTGAAATTTTATTTCATTATATTATACCTATGCCTAGGCTTAGAAGCGTATTATAAGTAAGCATAGTAGATATGTTTCGAATGTAAATGAAAATTGGGACATAAATACTTTAAAATACATTTATAATCGCGTAACCGTGACTTTACAAAGGCTTTATTTTGCAGACATCAATGAGTTGAATAGCTAAAAGTGGCGTGTCACGAGACGAGAACCATCCCTGACATTGAGCACAAACGTATACAAGGCATGTTTACTCGAATGCATTGGGACACAATCTTATGCCTTTCATTATCTCAGAGCCCGAGGCTAGATACAAAAAAAGTTCAGTAAGAAAAAGGGTTTACATATCGTGTGCAAGACTGTCGCAGAATGATATATAGACACTCGAGGTCGGCAAACCGCGCGCTCGGTGGCGTGCCGCGCTATAAAAAATCCCTTCGACATTAAATTCAACGCGTGCTCATCCGACACGCAACAATCGGACGCAAACTACGGGGACACACTTTTTAATGGATAAAGTGATTTTATTTTTAAAAAATACCTTTCCCCCGTTAAACAGTCGTTTAAAAAAGCCATAACGCGTCCCCGCGCGCGAGCCGGCTGAAGATTTGACGCGCTCGCGCATGTGTTTATAATCGTCCCCTCGGAATTTACAATTTTTTCCAAAAAATTCAAGCAGTTCAGGACGCAATGGCGATCGATAATGCGATTTAAAGCCCCTGCGAATTGTTACATGTTGGGAGCGGACAGTGTACCAATAAAAAAGATTTTGAGTAGACGGTACCGCACTTTTTCAACGACAGTAGGTAGGGTCGACCGACCGGCTGGACGTTATGGCCCGAGTATGTATAAGTAAGCTTAACGGTTTTTGTCTGACCCCCAATTTACAACACAAGGGACACGTCGTACCTTGACATCTTAGCGTGTGTGGAGTCTAATGTAAATGTGGTACAAAAATGGGAATTTAAATGTGAAGCCCTTACGGAAGACCCTTTGTATAAAATAGCCGTTAATACCGGTTCTTGAATAATTCCTCAAATTTGGAAAAATTTGGCCAACCTTTTCTGAGAGTAGTACTACCCAAGTTCTATTCGCTAAGTCTTTATTTAAAATTTATAACTCAATAAAAACTATATCACTTCTAGGTAGGTACTGTAAGGTGCCATTTTTTCTTCTGATTCTTAATTAATTAAGAATGAGAAGTCTATCGAGTCACAAACTAATGGAGTATGCTTTGTATATATGTTATCGGTTTATCGAAAAAAATGTTGCGTCGCACAGGAAATTAACATGATCCGAGTTTTCCTCTGGGTACGGCCTGAGATATCGGCAATAAATAAAATTGCCAAAAAGTAGCGGCGGGCGACCAGTGGGCGGAAACAGAGTAAAAAACCGCCGAGAATAGTGACTGTTGACCCTCCGCCAAATACTGCCCTTTTTCCTCTATATCGTTAAATCATTGTATACTTATTTATAATGCCAATAATATACCTGATCCCTATATGTATCTAGATGTTCGTGATGCTAAAAGTAATCCTTTTGGAGTTATCGTTATCTTGTTAGATACTATTACCATGAAATTTTACTTATAACTTTATAGTTATTTATGAATTGCAAAACATACTCTGCGAAATAACTTCAAATCAAGAAGGTATAATACATTACAAACGATTGATGGAGAAATATGAAGATTATAGATAACAAAAATAAGACTTCCCTTCATGTAGTGTCCACATGGAAGTCCAATGTTAAGGATATATTATGTTTTGTTAAGGGCGCGGGCCGGGGTCAGACGCGCGGTCGCCGGGAGACAGGAGCCGGGAGACGGGAGGAGAGGGACGCGGGGGACGCGGGTGAGCGCGGGGGGGAGGGGAGACGTGAGTTGCACGACTCCAACGCATTTACATCAAAGCCTCGTTACCGCCTCCATAACACTCGCCGCGTCATCCACAACCATCCACTATCAAATGCCAATGCCACATGAAATATCTACACTCCACACTCTACACTCCAACTACGAAAATACATGCTGATATTCTACGCAATTTGAAAAAAATGTTAAATACTCCCAACCGGCCTTCTAGGAACCATTACTTTTATGTGCATTAAAACAAAGTTGAAAATTTAGCAACATCTGTAAAGATCATAAATTAAACTCAGGTAGATTGTATAATTATTTTATAAGCTAACGCTGATAAGGTATGGTACATCTCTCGCTCAGTTGCAGAGAATGTTAATTTATATATTTACTTTAACTATTTATAACCATAGACATGGCTGCGATTAAGCTACGCACTCTCAATGAATAGTGAGCTTATGTTATGTATGTAGCAGTACCTATAATATAGTAAAGGGTGAGAAGCAAGGAGTCTTCCGCCGTAACCCTTTGACGCGGTGTGGGGTAGGGCGGGGCCGCGGAAGGGTTACCGCCCGGTCGGGGCGGCAACTACCCCGCGCCCGACGCACTTTTACGACGAGCTTTTTTATCGTGCGTGCTGTCGTTTTTCCTATTCTATTTTTTATGTTTATTTCCCCGACGTCATAAATTATGTTTGAAGGAAGGGAACTCTCGGACGTCCACGGCGACAGGAACCGGGGTGAGCTCGCGTCGGTTTTGTTTTTTATGGTCTCTCATGCGTTGTCGTGGGGCCGCCGTTACCACGGCAACTGCATCGCATTAGACGGAGGAGGACTGCCACTGCAGAGCGTGGTCTGTTTGTAGATTCCGTATAAGTGAACAAAAACATTGTTATTGAAAGGCGATCTGCGCCAGCAAACACGCTTGTCTATATTCATCGGAGGTTTGTTTGCGAACAAACTGGCGAGATGGACTGAGCGTCCATCCACACGTGTTTGCTCTCACTCGCTGGACTGCCGAGCGCGTAATTTTATCTGACAATATTTCGCTCCCTCGTCCTAATTCTCATTATATTTTGGATACTATTATTAAACATTATCTATTTTCTTCTAACTCGTAAACATACGAGAATATAAGTATAAAGGTTATATTAAACGGGTCAGCAATCAATTATATTATTTAGCAGAAAACGTTAAGCGTGATTAGATAAAATTATTATATGAAACAATAACACTACGTTACACAACTTTACGAAGAATCATTGTTAGCATACTTATTCTAAAAACATATACAGTATGAAATATTTTTTTATTATATTTAGTCCTATAGTTTATCAGCTTATACGAGTAGGTACAATATATTTATTAAGAGAGTTATTACCTTCTTTTTTTTCCTCTATACTAGGCTCCATTAAAAAAATATCTATCTCAAATAGCTCGTACTCTTACCTACCGGCTAGATATTTACATGTTAAACGCAGATACATTACTTCAATACAACGATTAAAGTACTTAGCTGGTTTAATTTCTGCTACCATAATAATAGAATAACGACCGCAGTATATCCCAACAAAAGTAATTTCGTATCCAGATAATTGCTCACCCTTGCCCGCTAGAAAAAACGCACCATATTGCGTCCAGCAGACTAACCACCCGCGAAAGAAAAATTAACGAATAAAAGCCCGAATAGTTACACGCTGCATTTAAAATTAAAACCCTTTAGGGCGCCACGCCGACAGACAAAAGCGAATGGCGAATTGTCGGCAGGTAGCGAATATGCTACAGCGACTCCAATAATTACTAAGGGCTCCAGTTTAATAAATGGCTCTTTTTCTAAATTATGAAGGGCTGATCGCGCCATACGGACATACCTGCCGCAAACCCTTCGCCATTTAATGAGTTAAAACCATTATATCGGCTATCGAAATGTTACATGTGATTGATGGTGGGTGTTAGGATTCGCTAGTTGTTTTAAAAGTTTATTTTTATTCCAAAGCCGACTGCAGCTTCGCCCAATTTTTAAAGAAACCATCAATAAAATCGTTACAGCCTTCACCGAGTTATATGTAAGGTAAATCTTCTAATTTCAGTTGTCTTCATTTAATATATTTAGATAAAAGTAGAGAACAAATTCGAAAGAGGACTTTTTGAGATGTATCTCCATTTCAACCGACACAAAATATTAGTATAGGTACCGACTAGTTGTAGATAGTGCATCATTACTTCTTTGAACGGTACAAAAACATATTGAATAATAGACAGTGTTGTTTGGATGTTTTATGTGATATTGTGTATCACTGTTATAGTGTATCAAAAAAATGAAAGGGTAATGTAACAACAAACATCCCTTCGCCCAGAGGCAATGATCTGAATCATAATGATTTGTAATTCGCTGTTAAAATCGCATTTCCTTTAGGCGACATTTTGCTAAGTCACTGAGGCGTATTCGAGGACCTATGCTTGATGCCATCACAAAGAAAAGCAAACAATACCTTCCGTATATCGCCAATGAATCCCTTGCGACGCCTACGCATCTAGCGAAATATTGCGCGGTTCAAGTTATAGGAACATAGCGTGAATTTAAATGTATTCAATATTCGTTGTCTACTTTCTAGCATAACTTCTGCTTAGCTAAGGTATGGAAGGCGCTGTGTAAAAATCATCATAAAATATTACTTTTATTATGAGTAATTAAAAGAGTCTATATTTTATAAGATTCAAGATCAATTTATCATCTTAAAAATATGATAATCTGCTACAATAAAAAATATTATAAGAAAAGCTCTACATCACCTCCGACTCTTAAGGCCAAATAAAGAGGCAAAATTTATATTTTTGACATTAAAAAGTAATAATATCAACGTCGCTCATCGTTTATTCCTATACCACAGCGAGACAGCAAACAGTAGTTTAACGAGTGGTAAACTGTGTTCGAAGTATAGAGACACACTCAACCGTAAAATGCTTCGCTAATCCTTTACCGAGGCAAGCCTTTGACGAGCGATAGCCTAGAAATATTTGTTAAATATTTTGGCGGATGACACTGCAGTGCGTATTGTGTGATTCCATTACAGGGCCAGTAATCTTCAAAACAGGAAGGTGTAAAAAATATACGAGGAATTCCTTAAAATATAGCTGTAATGGGGCATCTAATAATAATTTTAAATAGATGAGAAATAATGTATAATGTTATTAGCCTACCGACAAATTTACTTGTCGATAACCAATGTAAAGGTTTAATATTAGCTATAGCATTTTATATAGGGAAAATCCTCTGGCCCTCAAAGAAAAGGAACATCACATCTGTTGGAACTTATATAGACTTTTAATAAAAAAACCTTATCGGTAAGATGTCACGAGCATCTTTACGATCATGAAAATCTTCATCGACTATAATAATTATTGTACTTACGACAGTTTCATTAAATGTACAAACAAAAAAAATCTTAGAATTAAGTTTACCTATTTGATTTATCATTTAAGGTTTTAGTTTTTTTAATTATTTTATTATAAAATAATTAATTTGGTTGAAACTCGATTCTAAATTCTTTAATCCAAATGAAGAAAAGTAAAAATGAAAAGAAATGCTAGGCCTATTATAGGTATGATATAAGTAATATAGGTGTGTGTGTACATAAAACCATAAAAAATATTTTCATCTACCTTAGAGCTGGTTAAGTTACCTAAAGCTCTTGAATAAATTGGTGACCAACACAAGGGATCTGGACACAAATGCCGATCATTAATACACGTCACGTAGAGGACTACCAGATACATTTGAACTAAGATCACATCATTAATATTGAGTAGTGCTTGTAGGCGGTACCGGCCGAAAGGATAAATTTCATGCAGAAGCGCTTTCACCCTTTATGGCCTTAAATGCTTGTCACACGAGTTTTTTTTACTTTTAAATAAAAGATCGTAAGCTTCAATAACTTTCAGTACCATTACTAAGATCTTGTGACGCTAATGATATAGAATTGTTGCTTTGAAAGACGATTAATGTAAGTTCGGATAAATTTTACGCTTATTTTACTTTGACGTTGTAAGGTAAGAAAATAACTCAATAAGTGAATAGTTGAATTACATAATGTTATTTGGTTCACGGCTACCTTGAGAAATATTTCTTTACCGATTTGGACTTTGGCTCTGTCGGAAAATGTCGAGAATATGATTTATTGCGCACAATTAGAATTCCTCAATAACCAATCGGTATATAATTGCTATCACTACGATTTATTAGTTCTTAGACAAATAATACGAGAAAAGAAGATATGATTGTGATTACCTACCTACGAATTTGATATAAGTAACAAATCGTTACCATATAGGTAAAATCACAATGTGAGTTGGAGACGACATTTTTTGTTGCCAAACTAAAAATTTTGCGTTACGATGCTATTATCCCTTTTGGAATCCATATTCAACACAATACGGCAGTAGTTGGACGGTCAACCCATTAGCTGGGCTGCGCGACGGGAGCTCATGATCACTTTGCTCATGTTAATTTATGTGCTTTGTTGCTTTGTCCACTACACAATGGAGTCATTTTATTACATTCGGCTGCCGGACACCCAGATTAACATCAACGTTGGTTTTGCCTTTCTCTCGTTTTGTGCAAGGATACTACACAATGTATCTAACTCTTACACCTGGCTTTAATGGATTTAAGTTATGGGCGAGCGAAAAAATTGTAATAAATATCGCTCCTGTCAGTATTGTACAAAGGGTTGCTGTAATGATTTGTTAGTTTTACCCATCTAAAAAGAAATAATTGATATAACGAAAAGAAAATGTTTATAAGTAACAAAACTTTAATTAATGTAGACTTAAAAACCAACCAACATACAAATGTATGTGAGTATTTTTATACTATGTATTAGTATTTTCAATTTACTCCTTCTCAATGAGGAGAAAATCATCATCCCTTAAATTATTATGCGATTGTTTTCTATATAATTCGCCGTGTATTCGTACTCGATATACGCAGGTGTAAACTGTATGTCCCCAGTTAGAGAAAAACCTTAAGCGAACCAAATTGTAAGCTTTATCTGAAGGATGCTGTATTTCAAAAAACTGTATCGGTCTCCCTTCTCGGTCATATTCGAAGGAACCAAAGTCATGTGGATACGTGTCACTACGGAATTCTAGACCTTCAAGCTGAAAATGTCGAGGGGCAGATGATATTTCTCTGAAAACGCAAAGGATTTTGCAAAGCAGTTTCAACTATAGATAAAGTAGAAAATAAAGGTACTATGGACATAGTTTAAATCTGTAATTATAAGGAAAGTATTCTCTTCTACATTATTTAAGTAAACATAGGTAGCTACTTCTCTGATATTAATATATAAGGTAGGTATACCTAACACCAAATAAATATTTGCATCGGTATTGTCAATAGCTTTACGTTCATTTGGGGTAAGAAGGTACAATACCAGTTTGTGTACAAAAGAAAGTACCTACTATTTTATACAAATATAATACATACTTAGTTGGTGCTATATGGGGCGGGATATGCTCTAAACTGATCCCTGTCACATGAACAGTCCCGAGTAAGCGTATGGTAACCTCGCCCTTGCTGCCTCTGAAAGCCCAGCATTCTCCAGGCAGCGTTCCGGGCCGAATTATAGTCGAGGCTCCCAAACATTCACGGCAGAACATCGCAGACAAGACGTGAAGCGCCCAACTAACCGGCGACTCGTAAATTACATGTTCCACTGTATTTCCCGTATCCACAATTTTTGCACCTGCAGTCTCCAGTGCGTAGTCAGCTATCTAGGATGAATATTTAGCTCTAATTGAAAAATCATTGCTTCAAGTTTCAATTAATGCCAAATACATACATTTACATAAATTTTTATATACAATGAAGTATAAAAAATCTTATCCCAAGGCAGATAAGTCATACCATAAAATGAAATTAGAAAACTGTTTATGTACGACTTCAGAGTAGGTACGTAAGTATAGTGTAGACAGAAAAGTATAGATATAGTTTTTTAACCACTTTCCACCTGTCTATCATAGTCGTGTATGTCTACGGCATGTTTTTGGTTGTATCGCGAAGGCTCCAACGCCTCCTTAGCGCGTCCAGCTGCAGCCGCTACTGCGGGCAGCGCCGTCGAGATACGCTCTATCTCTGATTGCAATCGCTCATGTTTGCTATTTATCTGTTTAATCATTGGTCATTTTAAGTGTAATAACATACAACATTGTTGTCATGATGTCCTGATGAGTATTATGGAAGGCAAACTATGTTTTACAAGTACCTATCAATCTGATGAGGTGTATTTTAATATTTCAGTACATTGTAATTAAAAGATAATTACACGATAGATCGTGTAAACCATCAAATCAGGTAGACCTGGTAAATAATTATTAAAATACATTTTTATATTTAGTTTATTTAGCTACCTTTAGATTAAAAAAGTATTACCTCTGTGAGACCGTGAGATAACTGTGTTATAATGTATTTTATATCTGAAAAGTCTCCATCGATGGTATCTGGGGAACCCCACAAATAACTATAGATTTGCAGACCGAGTAATAACGAAAGTACTACGCAAACGAACGTTTTGAACACATTACGGAAACAGCCCTCTGATTCATACTCGTAATCCATGTCGTAATTATCCATAGAAATATACGAAAATATTCTTAATTATAATTTTCCTGATGTTCGTCAGATATTATCTGATATGATACTTCTATAATTATTGACAACGTCATATTGCATTTTTTTAAATAGCAAAACCTCAATTTGGATTTAAAATTTCGAGTTAACTGTACAATCTTCTATGGAAGCTGTTGGTTGTTAATTAATATAATTTGTGAACTCATGTCTAAGGTATCGAGTGCGCCCTTATTAGGATTAGGACCGCATTATAGCCAAGAGTCAAGTAGCCATACTACATAGTTATATACTAAAGCCCTGAATTACAGTGTCAAAGATAAATTATTTTAATGTTATATAGTTATTTTTCTACGAAAAAAGTATGAGTATAAAAAATTTGCATCCGATCTTCACGACATCATCTGTTTATCACTATAGGCTAGGTAAGACCAAGTACCACCGATTCCCCGTGAATATCTCGAGAATACGGAGAAAGCGCTTCGGCTCCTCCTTCATTTGGAAAACTGCTAAAATGTGGAATGAGCTTGTAGGCACTTAGTGGGTGGGTCTTCCTAGTTAGCTATAATCTGGGTACCATCAAAACAAAAGCTCACTCGTACCTTCTAGGCGTGTTTACTACACTGAACTGTGGTCAAGCGCTCGCCTATCACAGTAAAAAAAGGTGCCAATTAAATAAAAAAACTTAGTAAATAAATCTAAAAAAAAAATATTTTTAAGTTAAAAAAACTTTATTCCAATGAAAAGATTTGGAAATTGTGACGCTATTTTCACAAGGTGGTATGGCCAGACTAAAAATTGACGTTTCAGGAAAAATTTCCTAATACCATGGATACGACATACTGTTCATCTACATATAAATAAATTAGTCATTGGATCTAATATTTATTAATTTTGTAATTTTTTTTAACTGTATCTGTAAATGTATCTGATATTATGTTTTTTTTAATTTCACGACCTGCATTTTATAATGTTATCAACCTCTACCCCTTGTAAGATACCAAATTTATTCATATGTATCACATGTTATCCAATGCACTATTCAGTATATCCAGTACATTATTGATCAGTATGTTGTATAATTGTAGTAATGGTAAGGTTTAGACTTGATTTTTTTATTTATATTAACGGACCATTGTCCAATTTACTATTGACCAGTATGTCACATATAATGTTGCATCTATATAAATGATTGGGGGCTTCTATTGTTGATGGTATTATTTTGTTGTATGTTATCCAATGAACTATTGATCAGTATGTCGCTTATATTGTTGTATCCGTATAAATAGTTAGATCTTTAGTTGGCTTCTATTGTTGTATGTATTCTTATGTTGTACGTTTTCCAATGCACTATTGATCAGTAATCAGTATGTCGCATTGTCTACATCTTTGTAGCCATACAGCAATGGCTAGGGCTTCTGTTGTTGCGAGGCGTACTCGATCTGCGCAGTGGCGACGGTCTTCATGGAGTCGTGCGCCTGGTGCACGTTGGCGCGCCACGCCAGCAGCACGTCGCGCAGCTGCGCCCACTGCGCGCGCCCGAACGTGCGGTGCATCGTGCTGGACACGCGCACCGTGCGCTGCGCTTGGTTCACGCGCGCACGGACTAGCCGCGTCTTTAGGACTGAAATATATAACACAACATCTAGATGCATGTTTTTGATTTTTAAGAGCCATATTTCGAGCCATAGAGCCGTACGAGTTTATACCGTACTTCTTTATGACACAGAGGTACCCTTTTGGAGGTCTCTAAAAATGTCTAGTATATACTGATACATGATATAATTTTTAAGTAAGTTTGAATTTGGAATTAGTAGGACGGTCTCACAAAGTATAAGAATGCTAAACCAATTAGTAGCTGGGCTAGTTACCATTTAGCAATAGTACCTAATTACAGGTATGTTGACAAACTGCTTCTATAGATAACACTGTTAAATTTTATAAGTTATTAGTTTTTCATAATTAAGAATAATCATAATTAGTACCTTCAATAATAAAGGCTTCTACATCCTTCTCTTCAATTTGAAGCTCTGATGTAATCTCATCGAATGTTAATTCAGGATTTGATTCAGCCATTTGCATAAAGGTGAGTATCCTCATTTTCTTAATATTCTGCTCATGGTTTAATCCTAGAAAGAAAATAATTTCAATCATAAAAAATACAATAAAAGGTCATATAAAATTTTATCATATCTAAAACAGTATTAAAGGGAAGTTTTTATATATATCTTTATAAAGAACAAAAGATTGATTTATTATAATAGTATCTTTTCAAACTACTATCGAAAATAATCATTATTAACAATAGCACACTGAAAACTGCTATGAGGAACTAAAAGTAAAACCACAAACACTATATTTCACCTTGAGAATGGACAAACTCCTTGTGATTTTCATAGAACTTTTGATAACTGGAAAGTTTTTCTGACACAAATATGGTCAATAAGTCGTGAATCACTTCTCCTTCAAGAAAACGCACTGGTTTGAGTTCTAGCAGAGGATCCAGGAGGAATGAGTTGGCATCGGCCAGTGCAGTTACTATACATTTAATGGCATCTTCTCTAGCAGATGAAGCATTCTCATCTGTATATGTGCCTAATAACTCAATCATCACCTTTGACGCCAGTTCACTGTAAATACATTTTTCATACTAATATTAATTTCTGCTATAAAAAAAATAATTTAAAACATGGCCTGATTGTAATTAAATAATAGCTATTCTTTTAAGTGCTTAGAGAAATACAATTTCTTTTTCATTGCCTTTCTTTGGAAATTCTTTATTTTATACTAAATATTTCTTTAATAGGCTATTTGACTGATTTTTGAAAACAGTTTTAAATGGTTCTTTAGAGCATAATAAATACACCACATCAATATTTCCGGGAAACGTGCAGTACTTTTAACAAAATTTAATGTTAAAGTTTGAATTTTAGAATTGGCACTAAAAACGCTGTCTCTTTAATGGCCGACGCATATTGACCGAGCTACGTCACAAAGATGTAGAGATGGGTCGTCGATGTATTTATCGTTTACTAAACTAGACCGTTCATGAACGCGTCGATCAACTA
>DWAJ01000039.1:0-62693 GCA_018238005.1 Eurema mandarina | reverse complement strand
TAATATAATATAATATAATATAATATAATATAATATAATATAATATAATATAATATAATATAATATAATATAATATAATATAATATAATATAATATAATATAATATAATATAATATAATATAATATACTGGTTATAATAGTACATTTTTCTTAAATTGATATGGTGTTACGGGCTGTATTTAAAAAATACTATTGATAGGTATGAATTTAATCGTGTGCGAGTTATTATTGTAATAAGGCCGTTTTCCATTAGACTTGTAAGCAATGACCACCTCCAGTACCTTTTTAAATGTGTAAAAAATTGTTCTTAAAATTGAAAACTGTACCGCTGTTTAAAAAACAAGCTAGAGTCAAGGCTTTCTATTCATATTACAAAAAAATATCTTTCTAGTGATCTATGAATAACATTTTTCGAATACTTCGCAGATAATTAAGATAGGCGATCGTCAATTTATCAGTGTCACTTCTCTCTATATCTATCTATGCCTTCATATAATAAAAACGATCAGAATAAACGGTGCTAAAACGGTACTTGAGTAATATTGAAACTGGGTGTTATTAATGTGCTAATAAATGTAGTGTTTAATGGAAGTTGGATCAAAGACGGCCATTATCTGTGTCCCGCTTAATCAATTTAATACCAAGCGGGACGCCAAGTTTTCGAACTACCCACAATGGCATTAACTACGTTAGCTTGAACACTTTCCATTTAACTATTGCCATTTACGATATAATATGTATGTTATGGGGCGTTCCTGTCTATAGTTAATATTTTTCTGAGTCATATTCTACGATATCATACATTTTTCTTGTAGGTACTATTAGTACTTATAACTTCAATATTCACATGTTAAAATATTAGATAAGGTGCCTTTTAATTTATATAATTGTAAACATGAATCGTATATAACATACTAATTAAATATATTTTGTTTGAGGCTTTGTTTGTTACGAAATAATCATCAAAAGCAAACTCCCTTGAGCAATGTAAATAACTACGCTTTTGCATATTTATTCCGGCTTCATAAAGTACGGCCCAGTTCCATCTGCCAATAAAACAGCCTCATTGAAAAAAACTTCTTAAAAATATCATTCACAAACTTTCAACCAGCGAAATTTTTCAGCAAAAAGCGAAACAAATTAAACCTCCATAAAATTTATTGCGCGGAAGAAAGTTGCAAATAAAAATATGCAAGGAAATAGTGAACTCAGTTCGTTAGACCACAAACAAGTTTGACGGCACGGAGATGTTTAAGTAGTTGATAAATGAAGTTCATTAATTAATGCATCGGGCATTCGAGTAAGATCTTACAACGCTAGGGCTGCCTCGGCGTACTTATTTTGTCACGTCATTCCTATTTAAAGCAGCTTCATATTACATTTTACTTTTTTTTGTTATTTATCTCTATTGTAGTCTGAATAGATAGGGTTTTGTTTCTTAATATAGTAGATTTTTAAAAGGTCATATATGTTAAAAATTATAAAGTAAGTACTACAGGTTCGCAAGTCAGTTTGCATAAACTTTATGTTTTAAGGCTAAAAGGCACTAAAACAAATCAATATCTACAATTCAAAAATTAAAATACATTATATATTTATATTCCCACAAATATTATATTTATAGTTTTCATATATCTGTTTGTGTATCAAAATACTTATATGACCTGAAACGTTTTTAACATTTAATTCCAAAATAAAAATATACGTTGACCTGTAAGTAAAATTCAAAAATTATATTCTTTTTCTCATAAACCCCTGTGCAAACTTTGCTATTTAATGACCGTTTCTTTGATAAAAAGTCTTAAATATACTCGTCTTTTAAAAAATCTCCAATCGAAGAACCCTACTTTCCAATCATTCATTAACACTAAAGCTGTAGGAGAACTGCAAGAACACACTTGCAAATTGTTACTTTAAAGTGTTCTGCATAAATAATTCCTACAGTTCAGACTTTGCAATATTGTTTCTTGATTAAAGTTTATAGATAGATTATGCTAAGTAAGTTCAGATGAATTTTGTGATGAGGGAGGCCCTAAAATAATAGAATTGAATAATTAAATTTACTTGGTTGTTCCATTAAGATGTGTTAGATTTTCTTCTCTAACATTTATGATGAACAACAATTCCTTCATTGAAGAGATGTTACGCTAATATTAATATTCTATTTAAAGCATATATATATTCAATTCTGATCATTTTGTTACGAAAAAATGAATAATATTTCCTTGGACAAAAGTTATGAAATATTTGTTTGATGCATCGATGTACGTTTAGGAGTTAGCTAAAAAATTTGATCATGTAAAAAAGTTTATTCCACTGAAAAAACGCGAAACCCTCCTAATTATTCTCATGTGAAAACAAGCTCGTCAATCCGACCAAAAATCAGTTTAAAAGCCATTTTATTCTCAAATTTCATCACAGAATCCCGGTGCGATGAGTGGCGGAACTTTGTTAATTTCGACAAAAGTTACATCCTCAGGGAGTTATTACGCAGGCGCGAGTTCTCGACACGGGATTACGTAGTTGCGACCAATCGTGATTATAAGCTTGCGGTAAGCATGCTGCAAATAGTTGCTCAACTTTACTGCTTCTTGGATTTGTCACGTCATCACTATACATGGCTGCAATATAATGTTTGTTTTGTGGAATATCATTACAATCTAACTGATAACGTAAAATAGATTACGTAGTTCTGACAATTTGTAATTATAAGCTTGCGGTAAGCATGCTGCAAATAGTTGCTCAACTTTACTGCTTCTTGGATTTGTCACGTCATTACTATACATAGCTGCCATATAATTTTTGTTTTGTGGAATATTATTGCAATATTTCTGATGGTTGGATCATTTAGTTTCGACCTAATTATTAGCTTGCTGCTAATAGTTAATCAACTACACTTACTGCATCTTGTATTTATAAAACATGGTTGCAATGAAATGTGTTTGGATTGAACTATATCGGCATTAAAGTTCTTAAAATAATTACTCTGTTGATATAAAATATAACTATTTTACAAGATACGGGCAAAAGACAAGGAAACGTATTAAGTACCCACGTTCGTATATAGCTTGCAGATATCTCGCGATACAACATCAGGATCTCTTGTGAAATAAACTTTTTCCTACTTTATTTTTTTCACTTTTAAATATTGAAACATTTTGATTGTCACTTTCTCAAGCTTATATTCTACTTATAAATAGGTAACAGAATAATAGCTTCAAAGTCTAATTGGAGTTTCATGGGGAAAACCGATAATTCCAATTCAAATCACAGGATATATCAAAAACATTTCAACTACATCATTTGGAGACCCTTTGTGGAAGAAAGTCATTAGTAGCGAACAATCTTCGGCGTCGGCAGAACGTGACACGTGGATCACAAATGAATGCTACGTGACGCCGCCCTTGATAATAGATACAAATATTTACTATGTTGCCTTCCGAGTACAGATTAGGTAGCTTTGTTCGGTATTTTTAGAAGTATCTTTGGCTTTCAAAACCAAACATTTATTATCTTCTGAAATCAGAATTTATACAAGAATTTAGGTAGCTATAGAACAGTACAATTATTTTTAATACTTTTTATTTGAATATCGCAAATTTGTTAACAATTGAAAAATTGTTAACGCAATGTGCTTGATATAATGTTTAAGGACAGTTAATTAGTATCTAAAACCATTTTGTCGAGAGAAGCTACGTATTACTTAGGTACTATTTTTAAATATTAAATATAAATTTAGTAGCGAGCGTATGTTGGAGTGTAATTCCCTCTTATACCTCGGATACATCCTTTACGGTGTGTGAAATATCTCGTTTATAAGCTCTCAAAGTGCAAATACGAGGAAAACCAAAAAAATGTTAATCCATATATAATTGAAATCATAGAAAAATTAAATAGTTATTATTAAGTTTCAAATACATACCAAGCGATCGTATTATAACGAGCCTTTTGCAGAATAGAACAAAACAAAATACATAATAAGATAAAAAAAATCCCCGCCTATTTATCCAACAATCAACCTCGACGAAGATCGTGACCGGAATATTTTAAAATATTCCAAAAGTCGAAAATTGTACACTTAATTTTATTATTACATTATAGGGGAAAATAAACTGTCGATGCCAAGTTCTATTTAGGGTGGAATGATAATGGATTCTATTATAAGCCTGTAGCGACCCACATCATTTTGTCACTTCAGCCTCAAACACAATAAGAGGCATTTTGATAATATAATTCAAGGATCGGGTGAAAAATTAATATGGGTTCATTCCATTTGATGTAATAGTAACATTAATTAAATAAGGAGGCCAATTTTAATCGAATAAATGAACGTGAGGCATTCTTAAGGATTTTTAATACAACACCGACTTTTTTTGCTATTTATGTTTTCTTTGTACGATGTTATGTTACTCTTTACTTACTGCTTATCGATTGCTTTTTGTTTTGTCATCATTTTAATACTAAACATAACCTTTTTAAAGTATTCACCAGTTTGGCATCATTTTTAAGTTTTCAACTAAACAATAAATATTTCAAATCAGGAGTATTGTTTAATGAATTTCAACATTCTTTATTTTACAGACAGCAGTAGATATCATCGTTTGAAAATAGTAATAATTAAGAGAATTAACAAACAAATTGCTCTGAAAGAACATATTTGATTTTCATATTAACTCCTAAAAGTTAATAACAGCGAGTTAGCTCAAACCGCACAGTTAACATTTGAAGTAACTGTCGCCCAAAAGTTTATTAATTAACGGCCGACTTCATTCAAAGGTGAATTGCACCGTCTCGCTGTTATAAATTAAATAAATTTATTCTACATGTTTTAATTTTAATTTACTCTTTACGTAGCAATAACATTCTCTTATAATGGATTAAATAAAATATTATATTTCTTTTATATTGCGTATGAGTTGTTAAGGGTGAGTCAATTTAAAATTTAAGCGAAATATTGTTTTTTGCATTCGATGACTGTTATCAACATTATCAATTTCAACTTCTAACATGCTATCCAGCATTAATATAAATAAAACAATACAAATTACATAGTTATAACTTATATATATGTCAATAAAAACTTAGTATGAAGTCTGCACAATAAAGAGACACTCAAATTTTTAACAATATTTGGTTAAAAACTAACGACCTCATACTTTAGGCAAAGTAAATTAATTTGAGTTGAACATTTATTCGATTAGTAATTCATTTTTACAGACTATAACTCCTTTTCTTTCTCGTTTCGCTATTAAAAAAGGCCGTCTGGAATAATTTACTTTTACTATCAAAGCCGTCTTTTGAAAGTTGAATCTGTACTATTTAAGTGTTTTAAAGAATATTACTTATAATCACCAACACTATACTTTTTTATTCTTAACGAGACAAGGAAGCGACAACGCAGTTAATGTTACGAATCCATTATATGTTTATTAAAATATTTACCGCTGGAGGCGAAGTTACAATGTACCAAAAGTTCCTTAATGAAAATTAGTAGAGAGCCTCCTTATACTTTATTCATGACGCAGAATTGCTGAGTTGTCGTGTCCATGCTTACACTGTGTGTTTAAATATTAATTACATTAGTACGTACTCTTAAGTACTCTTCGGGTGCTTCAATTATTCCATTGTTGCAATTATTGCCTTCTATCGCATTTATTATGGGCAGTGCTCTAAAACTATTCAGGATATTTCCCGTTGCAAAATTCCACCACCGCATTGCACGTTCAAGACGTCAATTCTGATGGTTATTTGATAAGAATACGCAATATCAATTTTTTTTATTAAAGAATAATATACTAGTTGATGAACCGCCATTACGAGAAGAGAGAGATAGCAGTATGTTTTGTTTCTTTTGTTATTGTTTGTCTTGCTTGCTGCGGAATTGCTACGGATGCGTTCCTGTAAATTTTAACAATACTATTTTGACAGCTGATAGTCAACCATAGTGTGCTTTAAATGAACAATTTTCCATGAAACACCAATTCGTGGAATCAGCCTTTCCATACATTTTTTTAAACTAATATGCTTTAGGAATTCTAACTGAATTTATCACAAAAATGTTGGTAGTTATGAATATAACTTGATATGAACGAACTTCATCGTTTATTTTGGAGGTTTTTTTTATAGTATTAAATTAAAAAAGTGAGGTGGAGTATCTTGTGCTATAATGAAGAATATATATCAGGAAATGCGAGTTCACACACACACAGAACACCCCACACTCCACACACTATTTTGTATTAAGTTAGGTGTTTGTATCAGTAACATAGTTTTCTAACTAAAACAGGTACCAGCGAACCTAATCTATTATAAATTAATTAAATTGAAATGTATTTTTTATTAAAACATTATTTTGTAAGTTTTCGTAATGCTTATGAAAATACTACATAGTGAATTAATTATTTAATTATTGAATTTTACAAGACGAAGCCATTGCCATCTTTATATAAGATAGGTACTATATGCTATATTCCTATTCCTAAAGAGTATATGTAAGCACGCATAGCCGTAAATGCTTCTAAGCCTGACCCCTACAAAAACACAAAGCCCGGTTTGATTGAAAGCGATACGTTTGATACAGGAGATAAACAGATTAAACCGAGACAAACGCTGTGCACGACGCGCTGATATTTGAATCGCTGGTCATGTAAACGGTATGGCAAAGCTTTCGACCGGCTATATAAATATTCATGTAATCAAGAGCATAGAAGTTCATAGACAATTGAGTATGGCTGTGTTATGATCGTGTCCTTGTTTTGTAAGAACGTCATTTTGAAGTATACAAGAGGAATATATTATGTAGGTGATTTATATATATAATTAATTAAATTATTTTCATGTCTAATATAATAAAAAATATGAAAGGTCTCAGGTGTATAAAATTAGAAACTATTATTTGCTAACTTGCTTATACAATACAAAGAATGTCTTAATAATTCAGCAGATGGTAAAGTTACGTTTTAGTACAAAGTTTTACGGTTAAGGATGCATTACAATATAAAAAATATAGCCCCACTATCTTTGAAACTTATTTTCGAATGTAAGTCATAGCTTTCATCATTCAGTCATTGGAAATTACAGAAATAATGCGAAAAACCTTGTTTAAATTAACAAGGATCGCTAAATAAAGAAACATTTCAGAGTTAACCGAGTTAACCTTATAAAAATATGATTTAATAAAAACGCGACAACAGGGTATAGAAGTTTGAACAGCGTTCGTGTTATCACAAACTTATCTTTTAAAGCTGACAAAAGGAAAATTAAAAAACTTGTTCTTCCCCCGCTCGTTTTTTAAACTGATGTCGTAAACACAAACTGTCGCTATTTTAATTACAAAATTAAAACCGAGTAGCGGTCGTGGTGTCAAAGAGACGCCGCATTTTTATCGCATAGTTTTTTAAGCCAGCCGGTGTGAGATTCTAAGTGCTTATTTACATGTCTTGTATTCCTGTGTAAATAGGTTGAGTTTTATGTTAATTAAACGCGTTTTTCAGTTAACGTGTCGGGTTCGTTGAAATTTTGAGATAAATTGAATTTTAGTATGTTTTCGATTAAACATCTATTCGTTAATTTTTGTTAATCAATTCTTTGGTAACTAAATTAAATTTGAAGTATTTTTTATTTTCTATTGAAAATAACATAAGGTACTTAATAAAATAATTAATGAACAAACCTCGAACTCACACACACTAAAATTTTAACAAAAAATAATTCTATTTTAGTTTAAACACAAAAGATGTGTGCAAATTATCAACTTCTACTATTGTGTATAAAACGGTTTCTTACAAATTGCCAGATTCCTATTTCCAGAATAATATTTTGATGTATGAGAGCGATAATCGCCATAAAAGTGAGAAATATCACGAAGCACGCCAAGTTATCAATGTTTTTTATCAAGCGAGGATTTCAAAGTGTGCCAAGTTGCACTCGCAACGGAATATTTAACTTGGCAAGTACTTTGTGCTCTCCATAGCGTATTAGCATATTGATCAGATGGTTTTAAAAATATCCGGGATTTCTATTGAATTCATATGGAGATTTACGCTGAGTTAAAATGAATACAAATACGATATCATTTAGTTTTAAAATTTCATAGATGAATACCATTAAATTAATTACTTAAAGAAAGTTTTGCCTTAAGATGTTTTTTAAAGGGAAATTTATTCGACTTGTTACAACGTCAGACGTCTACATATTTTCAGTAGATAACAGTATTGAAATCTTATAGATAGGTACTTGATTACAATTATCGAGGGTTCTGATTACGAGTATAGTGGGTGTTGGTGTCTTGATGAGACTAGAACTAGCTTAGATTTATTATATTGTTATTGTTACAGTGAATGTAAAAATAAATTTCAAAAGGACATCTTATCTCATTAACTTTTAGCAATTTGGCTTTGATGCATGTTAAAGTACCTAACTTTACAGTAGCACGTATAACCTTTTTTATATTTATATTATTACATTTCCTTCTTTATAATTCTGTATCATTATATGGTAACTAAGTGGAAAGTCCCACAGTATTATCACCACGGCAACGCAGACAAGTCTATGTACTTTTGTGTCATTTGCAACCACAACGAAGATTCAATGGTTACCAAATAAGGGCGTCCTACGATTTTACTACAACGGGATACTTCGTTATTTTGCTCCTACGTGATGACTACTAAGGAATGCTTTGAAAACCACATTCAATCTCACTAAATTAAAAATTTCTTAGGCACTAAACTGTGAGAGTATAATATAGTAAAATAATAATAAGTAATAACTTTCCAACAAACCTTATTTAACTCTATTCTATTCTATTTATGATAAAAACAAGCCTTATTTAACTCAAGTCAGAACGTGTCATAGGTATGCAAGATTTTATTTGACAGATGACAGCTGTCAGTTGAATTTTTTTTTCTTTTTTTGACGGCTCGCGCGGTTTGCGCCTTTGCCACAGAGAAAATTAAAGGATTGGGAAACAAAAATATTATTTAAAACTAGATAAACTTTAACCACCCTCAGAATACAGAATACATACCAAGAAGTTAAACAGATACACACATTACATACATTATGTAACAACTATTTTAACTCTGACAGTTTACCTTTCACCAACGGCCTTTTATATTATAAACTTTAGTAAAAGTAACGATTTTAATAATTTTTAAAAACCGTAGTTAATACTAAATATACCTATAATTTTTAATTGTACACAGATAGATACTATACAATGTAATCCAAGTATAAAAAATAAAAAATGAAACCATCCCTACAACCATAATTCATCTAAGCGTCACCACTACGCTGCACTTTGACAAAAAAGGAACAACGTATCACGTAGTGTCGTAATATGCATATTTTACACACGGCGTATCGTGAGAAAAATAGCCCTAGTACGCTGAACTGACGGCTGGATTACAGTCAGCGTGTACATAGTACATAATGTGGAATTCATGAGTTACCATGTGATAAGCCGCATACTCCACTGTAATGTTGTTTTAAAAATGTATGCGTGTGTACCGTACAAACATACCGCAGGCAGAGTTGTTGCTTTATACGTGAAAGTTATTGATAACTTTAGCTAAAGAAAAATATTTATCAATAGTTCTTTTTAAAAAACGATAGTTCGTTAAATGCTTAAATTAAAACTACGATACTCAACGAAAGCATAATTAAAAATATATAATTGTATAAAATAAATTTGAATAAAACAGCATAATAAGATACTCGGTCGAATAAATTCAATTTAAAAGCCCACCAATTACTGTACAAGTAAATCAAACTAAAATTAAATAACGCTATCAATTGTTTTTATTTCAGCAATCATTAAAACGTTGGCCCGCGAAAAATATTTCGTTTATTTGTCTAAAAGTTGAACGAGGCTAAATTATTACGCTCTATTTCATGAAGCCAAGGATGAAGCAGGATTTAACTTGCAGTTGGGACACTGCAATTTACAGCCTCTGTTATTTTAACAATATTTTCTTATTTTACAAACGATAAAGCAATAAACGAAATCCTAAAACATGGCAGCATTGTAATTTTGGCTAACGTTTTATATAAATGTGTTTATTTTTAAACCTCCTATTTATTATTATTTAGATGATGATTATATATATTGAATAAAATTATACCTATATAAATATTAGATTAACTTATTAGACATTCATAAAAATCTATTTTTTATTAGTAAAATAATTATTCTAAATAATAAAATCTATTAATTCATGGTTCTAAATCTATTACTTATGTTGAACATGAAACACTCATATTCATTCTACAAGATATTTCAAGCTAAGTTTGTAAAGTGAATACATTAAATAACACAAGCACTAGCTTTTAACAAAGTCTAAAATAAAATTACTCTATTGTTCCAGAAACAGTAAACAACTATTCTAACAAAATTTAGTACGAAAGTTATCATTATTCTAGCCAAAATACATTATAGAAAACGTTGCCTTTATTCTAGCGAATTCACAAACGTCGTTGTGGTTTCCGCAATTGATGAATGAATTTAACAACCACGAGGCCAATTAATTATATAACTTTGACATCTGCGGCTTTGAATTGCTTTTCATTTAAACAAACTGTTCATTTGTATCACTCGGTAAATATTTATGACTTTTCATAAATACGTAAAAATATAAAAAAAACAACTGAAATTTCAGTAAGCATTATTCAAACTTGTTGATTACGTAATAGCATTAAATACTTATTCAATCATGTTTTTTTAAAACTTTATAGTATAAATGTTTTTATTGGCTAATAGATGATTTCATTCTGGGCTCCGGCAACTTTATAGCACCTTTTATTTAAGACACACGAAATACATGAAATATGAATACTAATCTTATAACAGAAACATCACAGAATCACGTCTTAAATTACATTCTAACATCCACAAGGAAATACATTTTTCTCATTAAAGTTTCATCAGATTCTATCTGTAAAGTTAGTCATACCTCCATTCGAATCGAAGACACCTGAAATGAGATGACCGAACAACTTTTCTAATTTTCCAATAGAACTTATACATTCCTATCGGAAGTTTCGCTTTGTAAGAGATTGCAGCGCTGATAATTAAAATGATTCCAACATTTATCTTTTTACATTCTATTTTTCCTGCTATCTTTGACTTTTAATACGGATTACTTCAACGGCATAAGTCTTTTGAACTTATTATTTTTATTCGACGTTTTTAACCTAATTGCTATTTCTTTTTCGAAAAGAAACGTAATAAAACGTAACAGATATAATATAGAAAGAAATAGGTACAATAAATATTTACTAGCAAAATTCTGGTATTGCATTTAATTAAAAACCCAAAAATGTTTAACCCTTCTCATAACGTATGGAACTCAATATCACAATAGGGCTATCTCATTAATATTTTAAATTGATGTGAGATTGAAAAGGATTAATAATTTAAAGACTATTTTCAATACATCTGCATCATTGTAACAAAGACAGTTTAGACTCAGCTGACCCGTAACGTCGATAACATATGATAATATAGTTAATAGAGTATGGTAATCTGCTTTGAGCTTAATTACAGATAAGCACAAAACGTACAGCATGTATATGTATAGCGAAAAGCGTTTATCTAACTGATTTTATATGTACAATGATTATTTCAAAGCATTTAAACTATGAAATGAAACCTATATTATGTTGATATTATAAAAATACAATTTTTTATTAGATCAAGCATTTTTTATGTGGAGGTCCAAGGAGGAGGCCTATGTCGAGTAGTAGGCGTCCTACGGCTGAGATGACGACAACGAAGATGAAGCATTTTTATGTCTGACAATCAAAAACAGGGTGAAAATTTAGAGCCAAATGAGTTTCAGCTACTTTTATACAGGGTTGATGCGACATATTTATATTATTAAATTAATCCACGTATATAAAACGTACCTAATACTACTGTCAAATAATTCGAAATTTTTTAACATCAAAAATAAAAAAGTTTTTTTTTTCGAACAAAGTAAATAGTTTATAAATTATCCTCATATGAAAACACCATTTATAAATATTTACACTAACCTTGAAGTGTTAAACTAGTGTTCATATCGGTAGCATACACTTCACCCGTAAATCGATATCATACCATTCTACTGTTTCCTTTTTTAATCTATTGACAAAATACCATACTAGTACATTTAATTATTCTAACACTGTCCACAATAAAAAACCTCGAACAATCTCACAATAAGGATCACAATAATTAATATTAAACTGCCACAAATTTATCCTAGAAACACTAATCACTACGGTATAAGGAGCGTGCTTCACAACTATAAAAAAAGCGCGGGCGCATCTCGTTGCGTCACGTCCATCCCGAATCGATGACAGATTTGCACTAGTAAAAATTTGAATTTTGATTTTTCTATCCGATGTGAGCCGGTGACCTATTTCTTTTTCTTTCACGCCCATTGAATTAAAGTATTACTTCTTTGTTTATCATAATCATAACATTGAACGACTAATGTTTTGCTCACACTGCCTTCCTTAATACACTGGTATAAGAGTCATTTTCGTATAACTTCTTGCATTTTAGAAATTGTAATGCAAAGACAAGAGCCACAACGTCTTTTGTTTTTTATGTAATTTTAAGGTGTATGACCCATGGATAGAATCTCACAGCTGATGAGTGCAGATACAACGGGTTATTAAATAGCAAAGAAAATTTATTGCGACTAAATTACTGATTTTTTGTGTAGGGTCTGAAAATTGGCCATAGTACACGTGATTAAAAGTAATGCCCATACGTCGTATAAACCCTGTATATAAAGTACGATTTTAAAACAGTAAGTTATATGAGAATTGAGTAGGAAGATAAAATAGAATACTCCCAAACAATACTACTATCCTGTAACATAGATACCGTTGAAATAATAAAATAACTACAATATTTAATATTACTATAAAAAATATGAAACAAGTAACAACCAAGAATTCTAGTTACTAATACTACATTAACTTGTAATGTAGGAATCTTTACAAACTAGATCTGTTGTTAACAAAAACTCAACAAGACATTTGTTTTTGCATTTAATTACTACGAACTATTATCCTGGACTGTCTTTTAAACGTGTTTAAAGAAACTTTTAGAAAATAAATTTAAATGTATATTTTATGCCTATTGAAGAAGAATAGTTAATGATACAAAGTTTATTAAGTTAACCGTCTAACATTCATTCTTAATAATATAATATTTGATTTCAGGCAACGCTACGTCTAAAAGCTTTTGCCAAAATTCACGAAATTTGATAGCAGTATTTTATGAACAAGCGACATCTAACATTTTCAGAGAATTCGAGAATTTCTGAAAGTTGAATGAACATCATATTTCTAGGTACCAACGTTGTTACCTATAACACCTAAAATAATATTTTGGGTGTTTCTACCGTATATACAAAGAGGTGAATTCCTGACATAGAAAGTTTCATACAATACAAATTATAAATGTTTGTGAGGATGTATTAAAGTATGTTTGTTGCTATTCCACGAAAAAACTACCAAATACACCCTTTTTTTAACGGGGGAAATCCTCTTACGGATACCGCGTCCTCCTCGGGGGAGAAGGAGGCGGTTATGTCGGACTCGCCTAAAAGTGGCCACTACCGACTTAAACCCACCGGTGTTCCGTTCATCGTTTGTAACCCTATATTAACACATAGTATACTTTCATGAAGTGGAATCTACGAACTACATACAGTACATCAGCGGGACGCAACTAGTAATGACATAATGCATTTTTTTATAATGATGAAATGAGGAGACAATCTAGACCTCTTGATGGTAAGAGAAACGCTAGCCCATAACCAATGCAATACTACGCGTAACTGCTATAAAACCGAACTGCAAATACATATATATAGATAACTACTCGCCTTTCTGACAGGCGATAAATATGAGTTTCTAAATTGTAATACAGTTTCCATTGGTACACACATCTAGTTCATAATGAAGCATTAAAACTAAATACATTTCATACAACTTGATAATACGATCGGGAGCGACCGTTATTATTATAACGCCGCAAATGGACCCGCATTGCATAAAATACAACTTGCAACTAACAACGATTTAACACAGCACTATACATATTAAAGTAATGCACTCACATGCTAACAAAATGTTTTATTTGTGTTGAAATTGTTGAATCATACATTTTGACTAAGAAGAACAATTAATTACTATAAACGTAACGAGACGCAGGCTACTGACTAAAATCCATAAAAAACAGCTTTCCTTTTTAAAGGCCAGTAACACATTTGTTACTCGAGTTTGATAGACAGCGCCGCCGCCGCTGGTTAGTCATCACGTGACGAGTGTATATCGTTCTATGTAGAAATGTAAAAAAAATCGTCAAAACAACTTCATGTATTCCCAATATGTAATGTCACTATATTTTGTAAGACATAATTTATTTATAAATTCATATAAAACAATACATATTGCCTTTTATTGTATTTGCTCCCCCATCGCATCGAGCGTCGAATAAAAAATAGTATTTTATTCACCCAGACTCACAGTCTAATATTATGGAGAAAGAAAATAGATTTTCCAGGACGGGAGGTACGAGAGGATATTGAAATTCAAAAGCTTCCTATAGAGTGATCGCTCTAAACATTATTGCAGCTGAAGCCGCACGTCAATCACGCCAGTATTAGATACTATATCTTGTGGAATATTAGTTTTTCTTTGCTATTATTTATATTGTTATACAGGGGCAAACTTTTTGGGTGTTGAATTCTGAAGATCTCGAAATGAACTGAATCGATTTTTTATATCATTTCCACTTAAGTTTGACTTCCTTCCACTTAAGAAAAGTTCATATTATTTTGGATTATTGATAATCAAGATATAGCAATTGGGTTTCGTGCAAAAGACAATTGATGGTTTTACGTATAATCATTTATATTACATGCTAGTTCAAGGCTAGTTATATCCAAAAGGATTTCTCTGAGAATCTAAAGGAAGATATAAAAAAACGTAACTTAGAAAACTTTGGTTATGCCAAAAAACCACGTATCCACCTCATAATATAAGTCTACTCCTCGAAGTAAGTTCGGCCTTAGTTGTAAAACTACAACCGTATACGATCAAAGTCAAATATCGTGTTACTCGTAGATCGTCTGTCGTAGTGTAGTCACGTATCAGAGGATACAAGTAGGATATCCCCTGAGTGTCGATACCCAACCTTTTACCTGAACTTGCAGCGACAAATCTTTGGAATACAACATGACTTGCTACTTTTAGTCTTCGCTGTTTTGTGTCTATTGTTTGGACTTAGTTTTCTAAACGATAATGAAGGTTCTTGGAAATTGTACAGTGGACATTTTTTAGCAATAGCTCCTATCATATAAAGGACAAAATGTTTCTCTATTGGGATCTGCACCTATTTTATTAGTTTCGTCAATAGATAGCATTTTACTCATAAATGTGGACATATTTATATAAAATAATTTTTAAAATGCTCGCATCACTACCAGCTTTATAATGCACAGACAGGTATCAAAAATATAAGCCTTCATGATATTATAAAATTACATAACATTAACCAAAAAGTCACTCACGTAGGTAAATTTCGATTAGAAAGATATTCAATACTTAAAAGCTATTCCAGAACCTTACAAACTTCAAGAGCTCGGCTGAAGGGAAGTATTCGACAAGAATTTGCTCATAAGTCATTTAACTTTTCGGCCATTCATATAAATCGATAAATTCAGCGAATGGTTACACTGAGGATATGTACCTATTGTGAGTTCGTTTTCGGTTTGTCAGTATAATAATAGCCGGCTAGCGAGTTTTAAACTAGTTGTAGTTGACTATTTTGGTTGCTGAAATGGGATATTGTAAGTTCGCTGTAGTGTTTAATATATACAATTATGACTATAGTTAGCAGTGTAAGAACATTTGCTTGTTTTAGAAAGAGAGTTAATGTACTATATCTACAGTAATAAAGGAGAATATAATGGAGTATGTGAGTTAATTGCAGATTTACAAGAACCGATTTCGACTACGAAGTAACTTTTTCATTTTTAAAAACTACATTTTCTTTGAATTTCCATCTTTAACTGCGTGTAATTATATTATATCCTTTTTATTAATTTACACAGTTCGACGAGTATCACTTATTGATTGATTGATTAAATTTTGTTTAAATAACAATTTAACAGCAACATTTACATTACAAAAAAGGCTCATAGGTAAAGCGTAGGTGCCTTTATTTTATTGATAAAAACACACAGTTTTAATAACTTTGAAATTTATCAGCTTTAACATTTTTTTTTTAAATTCTCCACTACACTATAAAGTCGACTAAGTCGACTAAGCATTACATGAAATAGTACTCTATATTATATTGAATTTAAATACCTTTAGACACTATATTACATTTTACTATTGTGTTCTTCAAAAAAATTTTCGACATTTTTCGTGGCTAGCAACATAGTTGTCACCATCAAAATATTTAGCAACGACAACGCAACTTTCACAACCTACACTCATTAATAAACAAACTGTTACTTT
The DNA here is from genome assembly GCA_018238005.1 of Eurema mandarina. Taxonomy (NCBI): domain Eukaryota; kingdom Metazoa; phylum Arthropoda; class Insecta; order Lepidoptera; family Pieridae; genus Eurema; species Eurema mandarina. Next base: position 46,166 of record DWAJ01000039.1, on the reverse strand, counting down.
ACTCTATTCGTTTCACAAAGGAATTTTCATATGTTCCCTCTATGCTTTGTAAGTAAAATTTAATCTGGCAACTTGCGGTCCAAGTTGTAAGCTTGTTAGTACATCAACTATGTTCCGAGTTAAAAGAATGAAAGTTTTAACAGTTAGTACAAAGGAGGTTTTGTGCTGAAACGACGATGTTATTAGGGCATGGAATATTTTATTAGATTATTCTTTCATTATTTTATAAGAGACTTCTTAAGTAACTAATAATGTAAGGGGAAATTATTTTGTTGTTTATTAATAACGAAATAATTACTATAGATATTGTTGATTACGTTGAATACTGATATTTTTGTAAAGGAATGTAAACAATTTGTACTAAATATACATTTTCGTAGCAGCGACCATTCTGGGTAGAAAGTGCAATAAATTTATTTGCATAATATTAATATTTATAGTCATTGAATAATTTGAACAAAGAAAAATCTATGACCATTATAATATATATGGTCATAGATTTTTCTTTTTCTTATCAGGAAAGTGGTCAAATTTTATGACGCGTACTAATAGTAAGACATAAAAAGTAACCATAGGGCATAATTGTGTATTTGATCCCTAAAAATTAATTCAATATGGCCGCCAATATCAAATAAACCACAGAAAATATAGAAAAACATCGTTGAAATAAGCTTGAGAGTTATGTGCCTAAATTTATATGTGAGGATTTGGTAAATGTCTTAAAATAAGCTGGCCTTACGGTTAATGGCACTTACTTATTAAAGTCTGCTGAATTCATTACTCCTGGTACGATGCCAAGTTTCACCTGAAACATGTTAAAAGAGAATTTTATATTTTATACACTACATACGAGTCTTGATACTAGGAAATACGAAGTGTGGCAACGTGGCAACACTTTCTTAAGACAAAATAAGTATTGAAAAAGTGTTGCCACATCTGCAGATTGTGGCTTTATTGATGAGGTTTCTATATAAGATAATTGCATTTAAAGAAAGAAAGAAACATTTATTCCAGAGCACGTACATAAAACAATACACATGAAATTTAATAAATAAACAATAACACACAGATTTGGATTTTTTTATTAATAATTAAACTTTTACACCATCAAAAGTATTTTTCGTATTTTTTTATTTGTCCCCCTCTTTTGAACGCAGAGGTTCCATGTTGGCATTGCTTTTGAATCATTACAATAAATGAATTTTGAAAATCATTCCAGTAACGCAATAATTATAATTCTTCAGATGAAAAGCTGTCAGTACCGCTTACCATAAAATTTTAATTAAAGCCAATATTGTGTTGTCACTATCCTTGGTATACTTAACGTAAATAAAGTAAAATTTATTTTATAAAACTTAAAACAGCCTTTTTTTATTTTTGCGTATGTCGTCAGATTTTCAGTTGTTTTTTTAGGGTATAGCGTATGAACTTATATAGGTAATTTTCTCTAATAAAATAATGGAAGTAAATTCGAAATCAAGCCATTACGTACAGCTCTGCGTAATATGTTACTTTGCTCTATGCATCCAGAACTATATAATATTTATTTTAATCAAAAACGAAACTGTAACCTCATACAAAATGCAGGTTCCATTACTGTGAAAACGCCGGATCATTGATTAGATCTTATCAAAGTTAAGCTAACATCAATCAAATCGTGACAAAGTACATGTAACAGCCTTCGTATAGACTTAATGACCTATCTGTTCGGAGCCTAAATGATGACGTCCGCTTTATTGATTGCCTCATCCCAGGCCCTTTTTATTAAGAAAGATAATACGTTATTCCTAGCGTGGGATATTTCTTTTATAAAGGTGTATTAGGAGTATAGAACTGCTGCTTTGAAAATCAATATTGATGTTGTAAAGAGGTTAGGCTTATGAGTTTGTATTAGTGAAGTTTAATCTGAAATTATTTTGCAAATTCTTTTATATATGAACTGAAAAAAAATATTTTTGAGTATACATCTGCTGTGTAATAAATACTACGCTTAGATCTTTAATATTTAAAGCAGGTCGCGATTCTATTTCGTTGGTTAAGAAAATCAATTAGACGGACATAAACATAAGCATTCATACTGGCAAACTATAAATACTAAATGACATAACTGAAGAAAAAAAATCTGACATTGACGTTTCTCCGATTTGACGTATCTGCCATAAAACAACGCAAAAACGACGAACACGTGTTTAAAATCCCGCCTCTCCTTACACCCTGTATTCATGCAATCACCTGACACCGGAACGAATGATCGATGCCAACATATTTCCTTTCAAAGGCCATACAGTAGGTGTTTCGCGCTTTTTGCACGGTTATCTCGTAGTTTTATTCGTGCATATTTGATACTGCAATCAATGGTGATATAAAGCTGTACCAACGATACGAGTTCATTGAAATTTCTCTGGTCCGTATTTATGATACCTTTTTTTTTGATACATCGTTTCCATCAAAATATTATGATCCTTAAAATATGTAGTAGATTATTGAACATATTAATTGACCATAATAGTTATTGACTTAATATTTATTCGAATACTATAATATAGCGAAAATCTAATACTATCAAGAAATTAAACTGTTAGGGTAATTACAAAAAAAAAACGTTGCCGCAAAAATCGCATAACGACTTTTAAATTTATAAAGAATTTAAAATCTATGTCTTTTATTTAATAATAACTATCTACTACATTTGAAAAATACCTTAAATGTATGCACCGTGAAAAAACTTTATATTCCAATATCGTATTCGATTTTAAAACTAATATCTACTATATCACAATGTAGGTACACATTTAACTTTAAAACGAAATTATAAAAACCCGACCAAGGACTTTAACCATTGCCCATCATTAAAAAAACAATAAAACAGCCAGTTATTAATCTTAAGTGCACATAATAAAAGTTATTAAGAAGCCCATCACAGAGCATGTACCGTTCAAATTAGCAACGTAGATGGAAACCATTAAGGTAGCCTACTGAACGCCCATAATGTAGTGTTTGAGAGCGTTTTAACACAATTACATCATATGTTTACTACATACCTAAATACATGCTACGCTAAATTAATTGTGCACTTAAGATGGAACTTAATCAAGTTATAAATCTTAATGCTTGCCGCTGAAATTAGACGTTTTCACGTCGGGCGCTTAGTATTGCTTTTAAAAAGGAATTTTCTAAGAGACTTAGTAATTTAATTAATATGTTATATAGAAAATTATACCCCTGCGTTTTATTTCTACTCAGAAAGAAGACTCAGAATCTAACAAAGCGATTAAAAAAGCTTTCATTTATGCCCTTTATAAGAGGGTTTTCAATATACAAAAGATTTTTAATCAAATTAATAAATATGCAAACATCCTAAATGTTTATTGTGGTGAAGTTGTTAGATAGATTTAGACAAAAAAATATTGCAATAGGAAACTAAATAAGAATTGAAGCTCTCTCTCTCTCTCTTAAAAGTATCATTTTTATGAATGGGCTACACACGAATCTAACTACAAAGGAAACGCTGTTCTAGTTAGAAAAAATATTCATAAAAATAGATTAGCCTAAACAAATTTGAACATAGAACTCAATCAAATTGAATCTGGTCATTATTGTTATTAGATAAAATGGAAAAGTGAATTTATTAAAAAGGCATTAAGCATTAACATTCCTTTGAAACGTATAAATATTATATTAATTTTCGCTTCCTTCAAATCGTCCCTTCACACCACATGGGACAGAACAAGGCCCATTAAATTTAAATTATCTTTATACATCCCGACCCGAACACTAATTATATTATAAACTGCCGCTATTAGCATAATCTCAAGTTTAAAGGACATTAAAACGAAGAATTTATGAACTTTAGACAGCTTGTAAATTTTACGAGATTGCAGTTATCCCAATAGTTAAAGTTATAAATTGGGAATGCCACTGAATAAATCCGCTTGTCATGCGCCAGTGAAAACGGACGCATACACATCAAACAGTTCCTAAAAATAAATTAAATTAGTTTTGTTACCATTTATTTAGTGTGAATGATAAAATTCTGTTGCTAGTTGTACTGTTAAAATGGTAAATTTGAGAGTTTTTTCCAATTAGGGTGAAAAAATAGTTAAAAGAAACATTATCTTTTTGTGATTTAATCTTATCTGATAAACCTATCTTAGTATAATCGGTTACAAAAGCAAATTAACATTTAAAGTCAATCACAAATCACCATTTTACTAGAATTATCTTTAAATAATTTTTATGTGAAGGGAAAACTATAATCATATAAATTACTTATCTAATCTATACTAATATTAAAAATGTGAAAGTGTATTTGTTTGTTTGTTTGTCCTTCCTTCACGCCGCGCCGTAGCTAAGCAATCGATCAACCTGATTTTTGGCATACAGTTAGTTGAAAAGATGGAGAGTAACATAGGCTACTTTTTAACTGGAAAAAAGGGTTATAACGGGGGAAGGGGTCAAAGTTTATATGAAAGTCGACGCGGACGGAGTCGCGGGCAAGAGCTATTGAGATATATTGCGTTATGTTGTTGAAAGAAGGTACTTACTACTAATAATTTTGTAGTTGACAGTTCCCACCTTAATACAAATTGGGTGTTTCTCTTCATATCTAACTAGCTATATCCCGCGGTATCACACCTACAACCCGAACCCTTCTCTCCATTATGCCCTTGACACTGGCCAGTAACAGATCCTTAAATCTATAAAAGATCTTTTAGAATCGCTCCAGGAGCTTTAGACATTACCTCTACATACTGACAAAAAGGTTGTTATAGTATTAGTATAGACAATAATTTACAAAGATTAACGCTAGCCGCTCCATATTCATAGACAAAGGTTATGCAGAGGTAATAAAACGGAATCGATCAAACTTCGCAGACGATACAATCACAATACAATGAAAGCGTGACCAACAGTGGAACTGTGGGGGATTATTGCAACTCCCTGGATATAGGAATCATAGAATAACTTATATAAATAAATGTTATTTTCTCGTTTTAAGAATACTGAGTCTCAGTTTCATTCGTATCGTTTTTATTTATTTATAATAATATTTAATTTATAAATTTAGTACAGTCTATTGTGAATTTTACGAGGAGGATGCAAAAAAGCCTCATTGCTTATTCGTTTTTTATTTATCGTTAAATAAAGATCAGTATAGTAATCAGAAGTAGTCCATACGTCATAAACAAATGTAATTTCTTCTGAACAGTTTTCATATCACAAAAGACATAATACTGTGTATTTATTTTAAACTGTAGTAAATTGGCGGGCTCACAGTAATTAACGAAGAGCTTGAAAGAACACCAAGGGAAAGGTTATAGTAGTAGCCAACTTCATAGAGGTGAGTTAATAAAAATTTCCCCACCAAATAATATCAAAATGAATATTTTTTCTATGTACCTTATAAAACTATGCAAAAATAAGTTCGTAGACAAACGTAGTATAAAGGCAATAAAAGAGATTCGATGAAACTTTGCAGACGATACAATCACAGTACGTACATTGGAAGCGTGACCAATAATTAAACTGTGGGGGATTATCGCCAACTTGCCGGCCTAACGAGTCGGCCAATGAATTTATTTATTTTCGATTTCTGGACTATATATCGCAGTTCAATTGGTTTTAAGTAACAAAGTAAAAATAACCAAAAACTTATTTTTTAAATTAAACTAGCTATCGTATAAATTTTACGCTATTTATTTTAGTACATCAAATTAAAATTTGTGTATCTTTGTCGTTGTAACACGTTGAGAGTACACATTGATTACGTATTTTTATGTCATTGAATAGCAGAAACGAATGAAATAAAATACATATATGACTTAAAAACAAGAGTATCGGAAGTTTGCAAAAAACCTTGTTGCTTCTTAATCGCTTCACAGACAAACATAGTATGTTCTACAGTAAAGACTTACTCTTGGGAGTAAACTTAAAAAACATGAATAATAACTTGGCCTAAAGCAAACTTAAGCTTTCTTTTCTACCGCTAAATCTCATCCCATTTTAAAGAAATCTCTCGCATGAAAATTAAGAACTTAAAATGGACATTTAAAATTAAAATGCACTTTCAAGATCGCGAAATTACGTTTGCAAAGCATTTATCAGACCGTTGTGAAGTCACTTCTTTGATATTAAAACTTTAAGAACATTTTAATAGAATACGTGAATTCAAATACTTGAGGATAATAATATAGCTATAGAAACAATTATAAGGAAAAATAAGGCAAATAGAGAAAATATTTTATAAATGGTAGTTTTCTTGTTGAAGCGAATGTGCTATAAAGTGAATTTATTGCTTGTTATTTTATTTAAGATATGAATTTGTGGCGTATCTAGGCTACGAACCAATATCAAACATATGAAACCAGGAAACGAGAGGCACCTATAATATCAGATTTCTATCGCAAAGTTTCCTAATATTCCTCACAATCGATTTGTTCGTCATTTGATTCTTATAGGGATACACATTGAACATTCAGTGCATAATATTCGTGCCAAACTGCACTTAAAATAATTTATCTTTTATAAGAACTAAATACTTGGTTCTACAAACCTTGTTTACGAAAGTGAAAAGACATCCGTTAGGTTTTGTATTTTCTTAAAAAATCTTAATATGTACATCTTATTTTTATGCCTCTGATTTTTTCATTATACCTTACACAATACATATTTTTGCAAGCCAAAAAAAATTAGCACCCCATTTAGGTATAGCTTTTTATAAAATATAATATTACACTACATACATGTTTTATATAAAATTTTCTCTCTCTGTACTTTATTACTGAAATGCTAAATGGGCGGTTAGTATTTAGGTTGTCAAACTACAAAGCCAAATTTCAGAATTAATCTCCAACTGTCCTCTTTAGGCCTAATTAAGTAAGCACTCAATATCGTTTCGAATAATCCTCAATTCAGTCAGAATGAATATCAAAATTCCTTATATAAACACCGTAGCTTCATCAACCGATTGGAACAGGTTGTTCAAATAAGCGATTGTTAAGTACAAAACTCAATAACGCCGCGTCTTCTTGGAATAAAATAACAGTAGATTAAATCAATAATACTGGCAAGACGGTACGAAAAGCAATTGAAGATAATGAAAATGATAAAGTTAAATTTTATGACAATCGTCAAATTATAAAGGAAAAGGAGAGTCGAATGAAATTTTATTAAAACCAAATTTTACTTTTGAGGAACGTGACGTGTACTTTTTATGAAAAAAAAGGAGCGGTTCATTTATGTATAAACTTGTTCTCCATATTTGTTACATTTACACGATATTTTAAAATCCAAAATGTCACCTTTATGTCATTTAGAAATGACAGCTGTCATGAAGACAGTCTCAATAATACCAACGTTCAAAAACACACACACAACCTAAGACGAAAGTGTTTAAATTAATCAAACAATTACATACTCAGCGTCTTAAAACATTATGCAGCAAGATAGATGAAATATTATAGAGTAATTCCGAAGCAGACTGTATAATGGCGTCGGGATCATCAAGCAAGGTAAATAGAGTTAAATCCACACACTCAAGGTTCTCCTTGGCGAGTTAAATTAAATTGCGACTAAAGTCTTAATAAGGTAACGTGAGAGAGAAACTGAGTAGCGTACAACGATGAGCAAGGAAACTACAGTAATGGAGGCACGAGTAACATACCAAATAATATTATAGTATGAAATAGACGTGTTTGCGTTAAGCGATGGTTGTACGGTATGTTCTGTGACCCCTCCTCCTCCTGAATTGGACAGGTATGCATGAGAGGATGTCCTCCTAGGAAGAAGTTAGGTTATTACCCATAGCTACCTATTGCTAGTCCTGATGAGTACTCCCGGTTGATAAGTTGGACGTGCAATCATTTATCTTGGACCAAGGTTATTAACCTTTAGAATCGAAACGGCATTTATAGATTTCTTGGACTCCTATTACATTTGTAGTCATTTATAACAATTTAAGTAAGTTTTATTAATTACTTTCCATAGATACAAATACTAATAGAGAGAAAACCAATTTGATACTTCGAAAAAAAAACACGTTTAAATAATAATCAAGTATATAATCATTTTGTTTTTTATACCAGAGCAATATAAAGACTTAGCTCTTATCAAAACAAACTTTTTAATACATAAAAATCTTTCCTCCAGTTAAAATGATTAAAAAATAATTGTTGATAAAACAGCCTCATTGAATTCGTGCAGAAACTCTGTCGAAAAGAAAATTTCATTCTTGTCACAATTTCGCTAAATGTGATAAAGGAGAGGATTATTTTCATTTTTTCCAGGTTTACTTTAACGAATTTTTGCCTCATGAAGTTCGTTAGAGAATTTTGAGTCGCGCGAATTTCACAAGCAAATAAACGGCTTAAAAGGTTGAATTCGTCTCAATGTTATTCCCTTTCGTGTGAATAAATTAAATCGTGAATGTTGCTGCTAATTTTTTTTATTATTTCGTTTTTATAAATACATATCTAATTTTTACATTATAAAAGTTTGTATTATGACAATATTGAAATGAAACCAAAGTAAGTGATTGTCTCATACAGATTTTTTTATACAGTATTATTTTAATAACATATTTGAGCATATAAACAGTTCAAACCATATTTCAATTGAAGCTTGTCTTTGTATTATAAGAACATTGGATTTCAAATCACAAAGAATTTTTCTCCTAGAACTATAAAAAAAATCAAGAACCACTTATGTCCTGTCTTCTAGTACGTTTAGTTTTTAGAACATTTTCAATCATATAAAGCGCTTTCAAAGATGAAACGATAGAACCACAATTATCCTACAAAACACATTACTCACGGCTACCTACATTTTTGCGACCCCACCTTTATTTACGGTAAATGATGTCTGACAGGAATTTTAGCTTCAAATGAAAACGAACAACTCTTCGCATAATGGAATACGCGACAATTTTGCCATTTGCCAAATGGAACCACAATAGTTTACTAACGTTAGACTAAAATATTTTGAGATACGACTGTTTTCTTATATTCTGTTGAGAACAAATTGATTTGTAGTGTCAATTGAAAAATACTTCTTGACCTAGTAAAATATTCTAAATAAATACTTATGTACATATGATAATAAAACCTCTTTTTTTGACGAAAAAAAAAATGGAATAAGCTTAGAATATTTTCAATTTTATAAAATCATATGCCGTTGCTATGATTCTATGAACTATTTATATATAACTCTTATTTTTAAATAACATGTAGGTATAAAAACATTGACGAGGTATATAAATTTAATTTGTAACCAAGCACTAGAAACTCTTGACTTTAGATTAAATTTCACGTTTAATAATGTTACTAAGTCCGCATAAGCAGTAGATTAATCCTTTACACCTGAGAATATCACGTCTCCGAGCAATTACGCTTCCATCCACATAAACAAACCATACACAACATGTAAACTCAGCACTAGAGTTGAAATTTAACATCGCACCTACAATTAATTCATGCATCCCTGGTAGGCGTATGTAAAATAACACTTTAAGTAACAAATAACAATTTAAGTGACAAACAACTATACAGCCGACCCGCGTGTGAGTTGATAACATCATTTTGCTCTTATATTAACCGCACTAAGGCAGGGATGGGTTGCCCACAAATTTCGGAACGCTTTCAGTGTTTTAACTTCATTGTACTTAGACCTTCTAGTGTAAATAAGTTCGGGGAACGCTGAGCAGTGAGTATATTTACGACTAGTTGTCTGTGTAATTCATATAAAATATTATAATATGTATGATAATCTTATATATGAAATTAAGTTTCCATAAAAAAGAAAAGCATAAGTATAAAAACACATATTTTATTTAAGAATGAAACAATATTAAATTGTCCAGTTAATGAAATAATTTTAAGATACAAATTTTACAAGCAATTATCTAAATACGTTTGTAACAAATATTTAATATATTAATATCACTAGCTATTATAATTGAAACTGACATGTTGACCTATTGCTCGCTTTCGAATTAACATTATTTCGGCAGTTGAAAACAAATTTCTATCTCTATACTTTGATTATTACATTTGATTTGGTATATGTTGTAATTCCCATTAGTACGACGGCTAACAGCTTTAAAACTCGTTAACTGCTTTCAAAAATATTCCTAATATCCTTTACGAAGAAACCAGGTGTAAAACTAATAACGAAGTGAAGTAAACGCGAGCGTTAGAAGCAGCTGTTTCTAATAAATCAAAATAAATGAACGTGTCCCTTTACTTATCTTCATAAAACATTAACGCAGTGGGATTAGAATTTCAGTAAACATTACGTACACAAGACAAAACTACGAGATAAGACCGAACTAATTAAGCTGCGGACAACCCTCTACAAAGCTCATTAAAGTTACATTCTTGTAGTAAAATTTGAAACGAGATTTAATAGGACACCCTAAACTTATAAGACCGCCGTTTTAAAAGTTGAGACTGAGGAATTAAATGATTTAAATGGGTAAAGTAAATCAATTTCAACACTTTTTGCTAATGTAACAAAATATAGACGCATCCAATATTTGGTATTCTCAATCCAGCTGTCCTACTTTACTTTTATGCGACATAATACTGCTATCACCTTCCAACATAAATAAAGAGATCGAGTGTGAAAGGAACAACAATATTTTACGGCATCGTAATCGTTAACCTTAAATTACAGTCGAATCATTTTTAGTACAACTTTATAATGGATTTCATCGTTGATAAAACATCGGCGAAAACTCCGAAACCGGAGTAAATTTTGAAGGAAATTTAACCTTAAAATCAAAGAACAACAAAGTACAAACGGGCGAGAGTTCAAAGTAATTAATAACTGAAGCTAACACCGAGTTACAAATGTTCCACCATAATCCATCTTAACAATAAATCTTGAAGTTGGTATAATAAATTTTCAAAACAACTTAGTCATGATAAGAATACACTGGTAAGAAAATAAATGGAAAGGTAATCTTCCTGTTAAACGTTTTCAATGAGTAAATTTATATTTTAATCCCAGGTAGCGAGATGGAAACGGTTCCAGCTTAAGACGACGTACCTTCTTCCGCGGTTTATCATTAAACGTAGCTAAGATAAATGATTCAATTCCAATTTGTTTCTTACATTCCAAATTCTTTAGTTAATTTCCTTTTAATTTGTTTTAATACTTATACGAATTGATACGCATATTTTTTTGGATAAAGGTATCTAAATAACCTTTTGAGGCACAGGAAAAAACTAGCTAGCAACCGCTGTAATATTGTAACCAACTAACGCGTATTTCACAGGGTATTTTTATTAATTATTAACAACATAATTCTTATGGATATTATAGTAATTAAACCATGAAGCAAAAACCCCATGCACGTATGCTTCATGATTACTCCCCAAGGAAAATTCGTTACATAACAGATGAATTCTGAAATATAAATACATAACATCAGTGGGTCACGTCACAAACGCGACTTTTGATGAGAACAAATACTGGGTGAGTTACTTTTTGGTATGTTTTTTAATCAGTAATACTGTGAGTCGATAAACTCCATGCATTTTTGGTACCTATTGCTATTAGCATATCTTTCTTCCAATCAAGCATCAAGCTTGTTTAAACACTTATACGAGAACAGCCGTACGATTTTAATATGTTAGATTAGTTTCTATAACGAATAGTAGTTTTTAAAATATCCTTTTAACTGGATCAAGTTTTATGCCGTAATGCCGTATATGCTGTATATGCCGCGAGCTACAGCTAGCATATTATTGTATGTTACCGTGAGTTACAGCTAACATATAATAATATCAGTGGTACCAACCTCCACCAAAAGCCGTCAAGAATAATATATGCCGATGTATGGAACATAGGTAATGCCTATATTCCATACATTTTTCTTATCTCTCATATTTTTTACCAATAAACTTTTTTAAATAGTCACAAGTACCCATGATGGGTAGGTAGCTGTGCAGGGTTAAACTTACAAATATAACAATTCATTTTATGACAAAGTACTTCTCCTATGTTTTATCTTACATGGTCGGCGTGGTCGGCTTTTCCTAATAAATATTAAATGTAAGACAAAATAAAAATATTCGAAACCTTCAAAGCGGGTATTCGGCCTGGGACGCAGGTAAAATAGGATTTAACTTGCGGCTTGCGGCGTGTGGACTCATGAATTATGCTGCCAAAGAATTTGTATGAAAATTCATTACGGATGAAGTATTTAGTGGTTTTTACCCACGTTTTAAATTTCGTGAATTCTGTCCTCAGAATATTTAAGCGAAATACTGTCTGTATTTCACGATACTCTCATCGCCGCCATGAAATGTATCATTTTAGTATAGAAACGCTATTGAAAAAATAACTTTGATTAATATATGTTTAAGCATTTGGAGATGTAAACACAACGTTGTCTGAATGTTAATTTTAACAAAGAAAAACAAAATAATAAGGAGTTTAAGCTTATTTATGGAAATGATATTATTATATTTATGAGATCTAGTTTGACTGGCGCTTTGAATCGCTTTAACACAGACTTAAAAGAATTTTACACTTCAAGACGCACTTTAATTTACAACAGCAAATATAATAAATAACTAATTAAAGTGATGTTTTCGATAACAATGAATCTAGCCGACGTATTTATATTTATATACAAAAACAATATGAGTGGTTTTTTGAGTACTTGAAAAATTGTTTTGTTTATTTTAGGGAAAACGATAAGAAATTACGATTCGCCGAACGTAAAAAACAGTTTTTGAAGCCTTCTAGAACAATAATCTAATAACGCGGCCTTATTTTTCCGTTGACCAATAAATTAAATTATTGTTATGAAATCTTACAAGTTAGCTTAGTCTATTTTTATAAACGTTGATTAGAATATTTCTTGGGAAATTGCGAAATGTACTATCTGTTCCCGAAGCAATATAAAAAATACTACTGTTAATTTAGTGATCTAATCTAAGATTGTGTCATACAAAAACATAATCCATTCGAAAGACCTTACGTAAAAGAGTAACCAATATGCAATTCCCCATTTACCTATAACTTTATTATTATCGCGATTATATTCTAAATAATCTTTATGATTGAATAAAATATCTTCGTAACTACGCATCAAATGACCAAACATAAAAGGAACATTTAGTATCGCCAACCACTAAGTCATTAACTGTCCGGCTATGAAGCCTTCTATATCGAGAAATTATATGTCCTAAACCACAACATTTCTATGGCTCTATTCAAAAGTGTACCATCATTGTGCATTTTTAGTAATTGCTATACCATTACCAATGCCACTCGCATTGTCACAAGTGTGTTACCGGCCTTTAAAGATACACCAATAACTTCGGAACAAGCTCCCTGTGTGGATATAAGCTGATAACTATAATTTAGGTGTTTTTAAAGCAAGGACGAATAGGTTCTTTTTGACCTTAGAAAGTCACGTTTCTTATTATTAAGCGACCTATGTCCAACACTAGCTTATTCATAAATAAGAAAATTAAATTAAAAAATAACCCTATCGTTTGAACTTTATCATTGTACCTTTGTCCACATACAATCGGGAAGATAAAACGGGCCGTCTATTCGACAAGAAAAATATATGGGCCAGAATGATCACAATCACCGATGTGTCAAACCCTCTTTGCATTGACGGCGAGCGGGTTAAGTAAATGAAATTCACATGCAACCTTATCGGCTGCCGTCTTTTGACTATACTTTTATGGTCCAGCAGTCTTGACCTATTTTAAGTGAGATATATGGTTTCCGTGGTGAACTGCACCTCGCTTTTTGCAGCGACCCGACGCCATACGCTTCGGACGTATATATTTTTACATAATATATTAGACATATGAACCTTTCTATAGCTATAAACAAATTGCAACGTTCTATATACATTCATGTAATGGTATCTACAAAAAAGACCTTGGTCTCTTCTCTGATCGAAGAACAAATACAATGTTTATAAATAGTACATCTTTTAGTATTCTTGTTCAAAGAAAGACTCAAGAAATAAAATATTTCTAGTAAAGCTCGCTAGTAAAGCTTTTCAAATAGCAATTATAACTTATCATAATTGTTATATCTGAACAATTTCTTCAGAAAACACTTAAGAAATTCCATCTTATTATTGCAGTTTTTAGATACATAACAATAGCAATATTAAATCTTTGTCCATACTTCATAATAATTTTCAATCTTTTTATTATCTTCCAGTGCAACTTTATCTAAGCCATCTTTTATCTAGTAGAAAAAATGTCACAGTTTATTTTTATCTAAGCCTATACATTGATTCTCTCGGGAAAATGTGAAAACCGAGCCTCACAGAGAAACTATTAATGTCAATACTCAAGTCACATACTAAATGTAAAATTGATTAGAACACTCTGTCCCTGTAAGCACGTAAATTATTAAAGTTTCTAAGTTCCTAATGGCACTTGAAGACCAAAACATTAGGGCCCTTGGAAATTAGTCCTGCTTCTGAACTTCACATGTGACACTAAACTTTAATAAATTATGAGCCGTGGCTCAAACTTTTTCGTAGATATATTTATAACAGGGAAAGTTGTGGTAAATGTTCTGTTATTAATATCGAGATGTTTATCACAACACTAGAATGGAATTCCCAAAAAATTCTATCATTTTTAAGTGAACTAAAATAAATCCGATTTATATTCTTAATGCGTAGATTGAATGATTAATATTTTGTTTTAGTTAAAACGTAATTTTACGCAATGCGTTGAATTAGAGTTACACTAATAAAATATTTTTAAAAATATTTCTGACGGCATTATTACTAAAACTAGATATTCTTAAACCTATTTCATTAAAATCAGGTCAGCAGTTTACACGCTACTATTGAATATACAAAATATATACTCTCAGATATTCAGTCTACCAAAATTATTACAATTGTTTATGGCTTAACCATAATAAAGATCACTGCTCTGTGAATAAGAATTGATATCGAACGTAGTGGAACCTACATTTTTATTTAAGCAGATTATTTGTATGAGAAATAACCATGGATAATCACTTTAAAATTTTTGTTTAAAACAATACATTTGATATATAATCTCCTTGATATGTAAACTCATTTATATGGGCCTTCTTTATGGTCATCTCATCTATACTCTATGGAATGAATCTATTAACTGTCAACTATCTTTTAATGTATACTATGCTTATTTCTTTAGCTAATTAAAGCCAAGTTTTCTGAATTGGCCTTTCATTATTTATGTATCAACATTACACGAATGATATGAATTTATTTAAAAACTACAGACGTAACGTTAACGACGTTTCTCGATGCGTCCATAAGCGATTAAAAACTGACCGTTTTTTATACAAAAATTGTGATCGATTCACGCGGACCGATAAAAAATGCATCCACAGTTTAATAGACTGACGTTAATTCCGATTTTTCAATACTTTGATAAACGATTCAATAACTATTGTAGGTGTAACATCACGTAAGTAAATGTATGCCTAAAATACAGCATTTATCATGTATAAGATATACCTATACCTATTAAAATTATAAGACTCAAGTTTTATTCTCATAATGGTACATATAATTTTTTTTGCTTTTTATAGCTCATATGACATTTACCTAAAAATCTCTTTCTTCTCTCACACCGTCAACCAAAAGCTATTTCTGCAGCGAACATAAATGATTGATTCTACGAATTGTATTTATATGACATTCGATTAGATCGTCATGGTATACGCATTACTTGGGGACGTCTGCTGTTGACGTAAGACGGATTATCCCGAGACGCTCTCGGCTTAGCTGATAATATTTGAAACATACTCGTCCTGTGTATTCATAGATCTGATTTTGCATTGATTCCACAAATAATATACTCTGCCACAACGATAATAAAGCTTACATATCCAATTCGTATGAAAAGTAAACTCAAACAAGTATTACATTTTCAATGAACATAATTCCTCTATTTACAGTACACAGAAATATAATTTATAAATGTTTTTTAATAAAATGAGAACATGTTTTGGTCCGTATTATAAATTCTTAGGAGAAATGTGAGGCATCGAATTTCCATTCCGTTTCTAAGTTAAGATTATTGAGAAAAATCGCCCACGCTTGAATTCTGAAGACGGATAATCTTGAAAAGGACATTTAAATTTGATCAAGGTACATCAAACGGGCAAAATTTAAGAAAAAACCCAGTAAATCCATCTCATCTGATTACAAGGCGGTTAGGCAGAAAGGAACCTTTTCATTGATAAACCTCAGTTTGTGTAATATTGGACCCTTTTACCAACCTTAAAAGAGCAGATTATTTTTAAACAGCAAATAGTATCAATCGTCTTAGTAACAGTATTTTTAAGAACTGACTGAATGATATCAATGAAATTAATTACTCAATTGAAACGGGTATAGTCCTGTAGAATTCTTGAAATTGCTATAACCATATCCAACTGCAATCTTGTAATTAACTTTCTTCAGACACAAAAAAAATCATGCAATCTTTCTTATAAAATAAATGTATTTAGTAAATACGTGTTACGCAAAAGTCTGAATAATGTGTTATTTTAAACACGCACATATAAAGTATACATTCCTCTTTCCTTAATGGAATTTTGCGTGATAAATTGTATGTCATTTGACGAAGGCATAACAGATACCTCTGTGAAATATTGCAATAAACTTTTCTTTGAGAAAAATGATGATTTACAACGCTTCAGTTTGTCAATTTATTATTTTCTTGTGAGGACAAATTAATGTAATTACAGCATACTAAATACTTATAACTCTTCCAAGTCTACTGAAGGTTAATTTTAACAGCAGTTTCAAGTTCAGCAGAGAGTTATACATATACATGTCTATACTAATAGAACTATTTTAGAACAAAAAAGTCTGTAGTGTGGCGAGTCTTTATCAGAGATAAAACCAAGTGCTATTATTAAAATTATTTATGTCATATGAGTAAAATGCGAGTATAAAAGCATTGCCATGTGTGATCCGTATAAACCTCCTTTGGGAAATACAACCTTTATCAAACTTTCGCCACTTTAGTGGAATAGAGGTTCTTGATTTCTTTACGTTTTCTTACTTTTTATTAGCGAAAGGTTTTAAGGGTTTTTATTCAATATTTCTGTACAAAGTTTTCGGTTGTATAAACAGTTGAATGAACGGACTTAATAGTTTCATCAATTCTACTTACGTGAGGTTTCTGACGCTAGAACAAGAGCTCTCAAAACTTTAGCTCTTTACAGTATTAGTACAGTTAATATTAGCGAATAGTTTGAAGTACCTTTGTCGTACTTGTCTCAACAAGCCTTCGATGCCAGTCTTCTTGACAAATTTTAGTGTATCACTGTAGACTATAGCTTCAGCTCCCTTTATATTATTACCATTTTATCTTTTAGAATAAAGTTGTTAAAAGGCTCGTGATTCGTCCTTCATCGGTGGAAAATTGTCATTCGATTAAAGCTTTTGTTTAACTTAATTAAGTATTATAAACGTACGTATATTTGAAAACGTGCAACAAGATGTTATATGACATGATGAGACATTGGTTATGAACCCTTACATACTAAGTACATAACTCTTTGCTGTAAAAACTAGCCCTTATAGTCAAATAAAGGTGAAAAATATTTCCTTAATTGAAATACTCATTGTATTTTTGTTACGACATTTTGTCCATACTAGGTATACAGAATCGAACCACATAATATATACCTATTTTAACTCTTCCATCTTGTATCAAACCGCATTTTAAACCTTACTATCCATTAGGCAACATTCAGAGCAATCGATTAGTTCGCCAACCAGTGGAAGAAAAAAATAGCTATCACATGCTTTGTGCTATCTATTGAGAAAAACGGAATCTCCTAGCGGATATTGACTTGCTCCGAGCATTTTAATTAAATGCTCAATACCGTGTCTCGGTCGCACTGAATTATCTTAAATCTCTTTTTCCATACGGGAATAATAATAAGTGATTTTAGTTTTTTGTTTGTACGTAAATAGTGTTTAACATTACTAGAATTAATTAGATTGATTTTCTTTATATGCTTTCTTATTGCATTGCAATTATTTTATTACTAGCTGACCCGCGCCCACTTCATTGGGCATAATGTTAATTATCATTTTCGGTTTTTTACATAGCCAATGACATTAGGCAATAATGTGGCTTTCTATTGGTATAAGAATTTTTAAAATCGGTTCTGAAGATCCCGAGATTACCCCTTACAATTTAACAAACACACAAACTTTACTTCCTTATAATATTAGCATAGAAAATATTACTTTTCAACTGATGAAGCAAGAGTGCCTCACTCGATTGATTTTTTGAATAGGTATGTTACGTTAGAGTTTTCAGTGAACCATTTTTGATGAAAATTTACAAAAAAAGAGAGTCGGTATAATAAATCTGCGATATCTTATGTATATTACAGTTCTATTATACGTCTTATGTTATGAGTAACATAAGACATTTACAAACAGAACTTGTATACTATATTCTATGTTATATATTATATATTCGATGCGCAGTACCTGATGCTTTAAATGAATAATTTTTCAATAAATTACTGATACTGTAATAAATTTATTTTTGCCTTTAACTTAATATAAATCCGAATGAGAAAGTTCTACTAATAGTTCTTCATACTAAACCAAATATCTCCCGTTTAAATCAACGCCAGTACTTAAACAAGTGAAATCTTTGAAAAAGCATGTTACGTCGTAAACCCGATCGTAAATCCGCAATAGTTCAGCACTTTGGTACGTTTAGATTTGGTTGTTTCTCGCAAATAAAGTTTAATAGGAAACCAAAAGTCCCGAATAAAATGCGAGGTAAATAAAAGTGCGGAAAGTTTCGATTGAATCAGAAGTGGCAATCAGAGGCGTATCAATTCATAAAATTGGATGTTTGGACCCGAAAAGTTTGTGCTTGTAATATTTAACGATCTCGCGTAAGAATCGAATGTTGTGTCCACTACGAGCTAATCAGGACTATTGTAGGTTAAATACTCTCTGATTCTTTTAATGACAAATTAATTATTAATTGAGAAAATCAAACCTGAAAAAATAAGGTAAAGTTGAAGCTGAGATATGAGTAAGCACACTATAAAATACTCTGTCTTATAACCAACACGAAAGGCAATAATACGTTAATTACGTTAATATTTCACAAAATCTTTCTGAAACAATTCTTTTCACAAGGACACATTCGTATTTTTTTACAAAAAGAAAAAAAGAAAGGAAAAAGCTTTTTATTACTTTTCAAGGACCCAGATAAGAACGAAAGCAAGGAAGTTAGACGTGATACGTGACGAACAATAAATTTAGACAATACAAGATTCATTCCAAGTAAAATATTCACCAAACTGAGTCAAAGGTCACGTCAAATGGCATCCTGACTGATTTATTAATGACTATGTCCCGCGGTTTCTCCGCTAAAATCCTGAACCTATTTAAATTGATATTTAAACAGATATATTTATAAGAGACTAATGCCGGAATACTGAAACGCAACTTAAATTTAAGTATAACTTAAACCGGTCCGATTTGACAGTTCGCCATAGAAATCTGTCAACATTACGAGACATGAGGCGTGCTTAAATTTGATTTGCGTTTGAGTATTTGGCCGCATGACATTTAAAGATAACAAGATAAAATATAATTTTAAAATCGTTAAATAATTATAACGATTGTATAATTTTAA
Source organism: Eurema mandarina (assembly GCA_018238005.1). Taxonomy (NCBI): domain Eukaryota; kingdom Metazoa; phylum Arthropoda; class Insecta; order Lepidoptera; family Pieridae; genus Eurema; species Eurema mandarina. The sequence continues at coordinate 26,484 of DWAJ01000039.1, read as the reverse complement.
CGATTTTAAATTATATTTTTGTCTTTAATGTGGCAGCCCCACACACGCTGAATTGTCAGATGTATCTCGGAGCCGGAACGCTCTAAAACGATAGTTAGCCTCTGAATCCTACATATCATACATTGTTCCCAAAAAATATTGGCAAAATATTTTTAAAAGGCAGAGTAATCTTTAAACAAAATGATCAACGCACATATCCGCATGCTGAATACCTCACCCCATTTTAATTCCTCTTTACGCTAAATAACATATTACGCCACTGCACACAGCGAGATTCAAATAGCTTGGGATGTTGCCAAAATAAAGCTTAAATTACAAATTTCACAAATGTAACGCTGCGAGGTTAAGCTAGTACACAATAACGTCTACATCCAGCCAATTTATAACGTTATTGCTTAGAATAACGATACATAATTTATGCATGAGAACATCCGTATGTACCTACCCTATTATATGGTTATATTTAGCGATAAGTCTTGCCTTCTTATGTAGGTATAACCTTCAACTATGAAACAGGCGCTTAAAAGAAATTTCAGGCATCGAAAACTCAGGTATGTTTGGCGATGAATATAAAACAAAACTCATACCAGACTTTGTCATGATCCTCTCAGACAGTTCCAATAAAATAACCGAAAAGGCGCTCTAACAAGTCGAAATAAGCTATCAATTGTATAAGAAGAGGCTACATAAATATGTAGGACGACTACGCAATCTGTTTCTTAACAATAAAATATGGGGGAATGTCTCACGCCTTAGTTCTGTATCGGCGATAGGAGCGCCCGTTACAATTTATACTATACAATTCGAATTTAACTGTTACTCGTTTAGATAAATATTGAATTTGAATTCGTGAACAGCAAACATTGAATTTGAATAATAAATACCCGTTTTTAAAACAAACTCATTGTGAAGTGTCGACAACGTTAGATCCCTTTGAATGTGGATGAAATAAATTGACTGACAATTTTCATTTTTGCCGAGTCAAAAGTAATTACTGGTCAAACATTTATGCTCCTATATCTCTGGTATACATTAAATATGGACACATAAAAGTTTTGCATGTATGTATATAAAGTAAAAAAAAACGTATTTTACGACCTTTACGCAATTGATATTGCGATATGAAAAACGCCCCTTTTACTTTTAATATCAACTGTAAAGTTACCTGTTAGCTTAAGTTAGTATTTTTATCTATTTTTATAGTGAGGAAATTCTCGTAGCACTTCTTTTCATCAAAGCCCTTATGCGTCTCACCTTCATAGGTACGTATACCCTAATAATCACAAACCTTAAAAATCTTCTATGCTAATATAAATGGTTACTAATCGAATTCCTTATATCGTTAAGCTGGCTATCTATAGCCTACCGTTCGTGCTCAAATCTAGTCAGTACATCTTCCTATTTCAATTAATTTATCTTAGATAGCCTCTATATGCTAGACCTCTGCTTTATGAACCCAGTAAAGCTAGTAGGAAGATTAAGGCCTTCCTGTAGAATTATTCCGATGCGATACTATGATCAATACACTATTGCGCTATTGCGAACTGTTAATTGGTTTACATTCCTCTGGCGCGTTCTATTTCACTGGTGTATAAGCACAGATCGAATGTAATAGTAATACTAGATATAATTTATTTACGATAATACATATCTACAGCTTGTAAAGATTTCTAATCATGATGTAGTATAAAATAAAGTCCCTTTGTCTGTCCCTACATTAATGTATTCTTATTTTTTTAAAACTACTCAACCGATTCTCATGCGGTTTTTAATAGATAGACTGAATCAAGAAAAAGGTTTATATGTACTCGTATAATATACGCAAAATTATATTTTTTAAGTCAAGTTCTAAGTTAAACATTATATATGTTGGTGTAAAATATAGCTCGCTAAATATAATGGATATATAGAAAGATCGCTTGATAGTAAGTTTGAGACTTTGTAACGTATAACGCAATCCTTACCATTATAAATATATATGTTAAGTCTAACATATAGAATATATAAGACTTCTGTATTAGTCCTGAGCTTGTTCTTTTCTGGAATGTTCTATTGAATGCGATTCACTCCTTAAAGAAAAAACAATATTGATTGTCGAATTGTCATACAATACAAAATACATTCAAAGACGAAATCTTATATAAATACGCTCGAAAATTTATATTAAAAATGCAAACTTCTTCACAAACACGGCTTACGGCAGTGGCAAATGAATGCGCCGACTTCCGACAATAAAGTTAATGAAATATCTTTAAAATAGCTCCCAGCGTCGCTCCTTTTAATTAGATGTACTAAATAAAATTACTGAAATGTAAGTGTTCGGATGCCGTGAAATTTCCGTCAGTTTGTGCATTGTTAAGTTATCTGCGAGTTAATAATTGGTACGTCCTTTTTCCTTTGTTTACAAAATACGAATGCTTAATATGTCTTAATACTATTTAACGACTCATAATGTACCTAATAACTAACCACGTCGTGTGGTTTCGAGTAATTTTCGTTCCTTCAATATCAGAATTAATTGTATTATATGTAGTAATCTAGAATGTAATCTACTGTAAGAAATCCATTCTCTAGTTTTTGCGTGGAACATAAATAATGATAAGTTTTTTTTTATCTTACGCGTCTATATACTATTGACCACCATAGCCAGTAAGTACATAATAAGTAATTATGTTTACTTATTACTTAATAAGTAAACAAAATTTGAAAGAAAATCAACATCAGACATAATTTTTAAAGAAAAAAACTTACCAATTAAATATTAATTTACATAATGAAGTCTTACGATGTTCGAAACTAAATAATCCCAAACAGAATTTGAGGGACGATAAAGTTTTTAAGCGGTATTGCTTTAAATAATCTGGAATTTTCGCGAAATAATGTAAAGGACGACTCGTTAGAAGGCGCGGGCGGACATTTTTAATTATACGGAAGTGAGATAGCGCGGTGCGTTCAAAATGAACACAAGGTTTTTAAGCCATCACTAAAGATTCGTGATATTGTCTTTAAAATCCTTTCAAATAACACTTTTTAAGCAAAAAAAGACTTTATGGTGGTTTCTATTTAAATTGCATATTGTATATTTTAAATATTTAAAGATAATTTGCTAAGAATGCTCTGATATCATCGTCAATATGAAACTGAATTGTTTCTTCACATGTATGTTGCTCAAGCAAGCGTGAACAACGCGTTCCAATCAAATCGTCACGCTATTTGCTTAATTGATATAACATTGGCTGGTAGGCTTAAAATGGTAAACGTTTAAAAACAGACAGAAAAGCACGTAAAATAACTTAGGCTCAATGACAGGCTGATTTTTCAAATGTAAAATAAATATAATTATAAAGTTTGGTCATGGTTTTTCTATAACATTTGAATTCCACTAATAATTTCATTCAACCTTGTTTAACGCATTTAAAACCACCAATTTCGTTTCCCAAGCAGAAGTTTATAAATTGTTTTAGCTGTTTAAGGCGAGAAAGTATAGAACTATAGAATATACTTTAAACAGAATTATTTTCGTATAGTTATAATAATAGTGAGGAACAAACAAGTAACAATAATTTTAATTTAATGAGTACGTTTTTTACTTTTACGTTTTCAACGAGGTAGTACAGATGCCCGAGTACCAGGATTCCAGGATTATGAGGAGGTGCATAAACCCTATGACGTCACAAAGCGTCGTATTTGCTTTACAATGAGACTTCGGAGATCGTTAGGTTCGTATATCACGTTTGCATGGTCTATTTCATGATAGCGCTGCGAGCTGTGAATGCATTGGTGTGGAATTTATTCTGTACAGATGTCTATTTTTGTTGAAACAGCATGAACTAAAGGGATTTTGTATAGCGTTAGCGAGAAATTATAGTTTAGTGTTAAACACTCGATTTCAACTTTATTATTAGTTTACTCAAGCTGAACTTATTAATATAATCGTCATATAATAATAGAATAACAGAAGCGTATGTGACACAGCTAGTCTAATATTATAAGGAGGAATATCTGCCTCGGAAGAGTTTGCTGCTCGTGACCAACTCACCAACTGCTGTGAAAGAGAAAATAGTGAGGTTTTGGTCGGTAGAAATCTGACATAGCCCATAGTCCTTTTCCTAACGGTTTTTTTAAACGATTACAAACTTATATTAACTTTAGACAGCACGAAAGAACACAGAATTAAAATAAATAATTTGAAAAAATGGAAGGCAGAAACATATTACCTACAGAGCAAATACAATTGACTACGGAACAAGACACAAAACAATTAAACACATAAATTACTGAAACCACAATGTTGCATTGCAACAGGGGTAGCATTAGCTTCAAAATTGATTCCTATATGATTTCCTACAGCTATAGCTCGCTGCGCCCCGGGTTTTTAGGCCCAATATATAAAATAACCTACAAATGTAAACGACACACAAAATAAGAACATTGTACTTCTAAACTGTATTAAAAGTACAAAATTTCAATGGAACAACTTTCGGTAGATAGTGCTACAGATGCGAATTAAATTAAAACAAAGTGTAGAAAGTTTTTAACACTTAAGTTTGTTAAATGTACAATGCGATAGGTTTGCGGTAGAACTCGGTTGACTTTGCCTACACTAGAGCAAAAGTCAAACCAGCATTTTAATTCTATTTAAGGGCAAGGCCATTTTAAGCATTTACCTAATTAATATACTAGCAGTACCTCGCCATTATTCACAGAGATATCATTTCCAAAATTCCTTTTTGACGTATTTGATGTTAATATACATACCTACTAATCTGTACTAAAATATAAAGCTGAAGAGTTTCTTTGTTTTAACGCGCTAATCTTATGATCTACTGGTTCGAAATGATTTTTTTGCGTTTGATAGTCCATTTATCAAAGAAGGCTGTATCACGATGCAACTAGTAGGAGCAAAGCATCAGTCAAAAATGTTCCAAAAATGGGGAAAAATTATTCATATATGTGGACTTCCTTTGCGTGTAGCGATCTCGCTTCGCGAGAAACTGCAAATGTATTATTTAGAATTCGCAAATAACGCAATTTTCTATTGGAAAAAAACCTTTCAATATAAGTTCAGTAACTTCAGAGATTAATTATTACAATCCCACAAACTTTACTTCTTCACAATTAGTATAATAGACGTGTATAGCTTATGGCTCAAAACAGTACAAAAAGTAAAAGCAAATGAATTAATAATTTCCATCAACAACTTCGCAAAACATCTCAATTCATACTTTTTCCTAATAAAATAACCTTGGAAACTTACTTTCGCCAAATGCGAAACCAAATTATTTGAGCGAGGTCATAGGCGCCTTCCCAGATTATGCATATTTTTTTTATCATACCGAGATAACCTCGTAAACACTGGCCCAAATATGAAAATTTATTTAAGACCCTCGACATACTAACTAGGCGTGCTTGAATTTTTATACTAGCATAATTTATACGGCACAATATTTTAATAACTTTTCTCATAAAACGTGCCTATTTTCAGAAAAAAATATGAAATAACTATATTTTTCTCAATAACGCGGCTGGACTCAAACTTTATAATAAAATTTCGTTTGCATTTTTAATTTTGATTTCATTTTAGATATACTTAATTTTTAGATGAATAAAAATTTTACTCGTATAATGCTTTGTTATCACTTGGCTGATATAAACTATTATTTTAATTACCACAAAGAAAACAGAAACTAGAAAAAAACCTTTTTAAAAATAAGTACTATCTTACGCTTATTAAAGCGCCATAGAACCAACGCAAAACATGTATCGAAAACCATATTTCACTCACTAAAGCTTGGCTTTAACCCAGCTGATATACAATCGTCGGGACAAAAATATATCCCATACATTGTATTATTTGAATATATTCTTTTTTGCTTTATATCTGGCCTTTAGGTAAGTTTAGATGTTTTGGTTAAAAACAAATAATGAGACAGAAACTGCCACTAAAGAAAAAGCCGGCCGTCGGAGCTCTCATTTACGAAACGATACGATACGAATACGATGAATAATATAATAATTGATGATGTTCCCGTTACTTGAAGATGTATCGAAGCTCTTCGGCTTAACAAGTAGTCTATTTCATCATAATTGCATCTTACTTCACTCTCCTAGAAAAACTTTAACCTATTTTTATGCAAGCCTATCAAATACAAATTCATAAAACAGTAACATAATATGATAAGCCTCAAGCTAACATCAGTATCGTAACATATTAGAGTATTTAGATTTGCGTATAATATGTTTAGATGAAACATCGCAAACTTCAACTAATTATAACTCTGTTAACGGAGCCGGATGAATTTCATCCGACATTTCCTACATTCAAATAATCTAACTAACATTTCAGTTTGATCAAGCTCAAAATCCTCGAAGTCTAGTTCATGTTCAGTTATTACGGATCTGAAGTAAACATCAACATCAATAATTCAGCTCATCTGTGAATGTAACATGTGAGGAGCGACTCCTTAACAAACATTGCGGTAATTCGTCACAAATATCCTAATGTATTATGGAGCCCTGGTAAACAAAATCAATTTGCTTTACCGGCGATATATAGGTACAATATCGATAACTTAATTATAGAATCCGTCTTTAATTAGTTATTGAAACCTTGGCTGGCCTAGTAATACACCTGAAGTCCTCTCTATGTATGTTTTATACCGGAAGACATATATGTCGTGGAAAACGATATCGCGAAATATAAAGATGCTTATTTGTTAATTGTAGTACGAGGGTACAACAAGATGTCAGTTGTTATTGTAATGGCGGCACGTGGACAGAGTCGTATTTAAGAGAGTGGGTTTTCGGTATCAGGGACGACATTCCTATTCGGGTCGCAGTACAGTTCACACCTTCAAAACAAATCTGTCCAATTGTAATTATTGCAAACAAATGAGGTGAAGTGAAGTTATAATCCACGTTTACGTTATTATTCTACGCCATCGGAACGAACCCTGTACCACCTAATCAACATGGTGACGGCATTATCGCTCAGCCATCGCTAACGCCGTCATATATAAAGAAAATGCTTTTAAAATCTGCTTAAGTTAAAATTAACTTGAACTGTCGTTGGTGCAGTAAATCTAACATACGGATTAATTGCACCGCGAGTTGAAAACCGATAAGTGAGATGCTTAGTTCGCTACTTATCCAACATTAAGTTCTGCGAACAGAACTACTTAGTTCTCACGTACAATTAATGTAGTAGCCATCTTTATTTCCACGAAACCAAGAAATGGATTTTTATAAAATCTTACTATAAAAATAAATCGCAATATGTATCTTAATAGCTAAACCGAATTACATAATCTTTTTTTTATTATACTTGGATGTAGAAAGATAATTCTTATGCAAAAAAGTACATTTCTTACAGCATGAACGAACTCACAGCGGGTCAGCTAGTATTTTGGAAAATAATAGTAGCTTTTTCCTTTGAAATTATATTATATTATATTTATATAAATAAATTACTCACAGATTTCTGCAGCTCTTTTTGTACTATACCTAAAACAAATGAAAATAATAATTATTATTTGGCCGACACTTGCATGATAATCCACTTTTCTATCAATATTATTTATTAAGTATTGAAATAAAACAATAAAAACAATTTTTCCTTACCATTTATGTATATTAAAAGCTCTTTAAACCCTTGCTTAATCATAATTTATTTCATTATTGGCGCCATATTGCATTGTTATTTCAATATAACATTTATTGTAGTCAATTTATCATTAAATGCTTTCCATTTAATTCATATTGCATATTTATGACCGACATAGTAAAAAATATTCCAAACTCATCAAAAACGCGAATAAAAAGAGTGATATTCATTTATTTTTTCATGAATTTCACACGACCCTAAAACTTTATGGCGGCCTCGATCATAAAATAAATCATACCTTGGTTAAATGTTTAGATTTTATAACATTGTAAGAGCAATTCCCTACACTCATGCTTGTTCCGTTTTTTATTAGAATATCCATACAGCCACAGGCATAGTATAACTAGTGGAAAATAAAATAATATAAAAATTTCTTTCAGAAACTTCAAACAAACAAATGTCACCATTTATAAACCATTATTTATGATACGTCTTCTTGATGGTCAATTTCAGCATTTCAAATTGAAGTAGAACTTGTTTAAAAAAGAGCTAATTCATTAAGGAAATATAAGAAAGAAAGCTTTAGTAGACATAAACCAGAAAATAAAAGCAGGGACCTAGAAAAGTATCGTATAATTTAGGAAGACATCTTTAAGTGCCACCGTGAACATTTAAGAGAGGATAATAAAAAAGTTATGGAATCAATATTTTATGATACCGAAGTTATTCAGCTTATTGATGGCAGGAAAATTAATGAGCGCTTTTATCTCTTAGTTAGGAAATGAATACTTGTTATATGGCCTTATATTATCTAAAACAATTTTACAAGTGATTTCTGATATTTACATTTATACTTCATTTTAATATTAACGGAAATATAAAACATTTTATTTGGACTTATATCCATAGGATCTACAAAGCAAAGTAAGCTTATATTAAACTATTATATGGTGTGGTGAAGAGGGCTGTAGCCTTTGTCTGAACCAAAGGGAGGATCCTCGATTAGTAGACTGCCTAGTATGTCCGACCGTTAGGCCTCAATGGTTCAATGTCGAGAAGTTGTATATATATTAAGTCTCGAATAAATATCATAATCGCGATTCAGAAGTCAGCACATTAGTAGCGGACGCTAGTAGTTTTCTTCTTGTTGGGTCGAAACATAATTTTTAATGGATTCAAAGATTACCTTTTACAATACAACCAATACAAATCTTACCTTTAAATATTAGCTTTAGTTACACATACAATCACAATTTCTCCAAATGCATATAAAATATCCAGACACCCAGTTAATTCGGTAACAAATAAGTAAAGTTGGAACCCCGATCATGCACATGTAACGTCTCTGGTCGCATACGGTCTGGTTCAGACCGTTATTAACAGCCATTAGACAGCTTCACTTTATCATGGATAATGTGTTTCAAATTCCACATTGGATAGCTTAAAATGAACTGTCTTTTATCAAAATTTTGGGAACAGAAGACACGAATTTGGCACTGATTTGAGTAAAGTGGATTGTTGCTTCATCCATACTAATATTACTGAACTTAAAAAATAAAAAGAAGAGATAAAACTTTGATTTAATTGTTTGTTTGCATTGAAAAGGCTTCACAACTACTGGACTGATTTGAAAAGTTTATTTTTGTTGTAAAGCGGTTATGACATCGTATATATAATTTTAACAGTATCCTCGGGTTCAAAGTATTCTGAAGTACTGGGTTAGGTTACGGATACACGAAAAAGGTGCGGGGCTCATTTAGTAAAACAATATAAGAGAAGAAGAATTTAAAAAAACAATTTGATATAAAATAAATTAATACAACATTTTTTTATACTATATAATATTCTATTAATAATTCATCGTATTATAACTATTCGTAACTAGGTATAACATCGTATTATTTTTATTCTAATAATTCATCGTGAAAGATAAAAGTAATTCCCACATTTACCACTACGAGACAATACCTAAATCAGTGACATTGAAACCTGGCTATTGTTGGTCACACTTACAATGCCGCAATAAATCACAACTATTGTATCTAACCCGTAACTGCTACTAACAAGCCCCGTAACTATGGGGCCGATTTGACCACTTATACATTCCGACGTGCGATCCCGGAGCATGGATCACTTCCAACTACAATCGGAATTCCGCTTCGAGTGCGCGGCCTAAGATTTAATATCTGTGAGGGTCGAACTAGGGATGGGAAATGGCGATATACGAAAAATCGGTTATCGTTATCGATTTAGCCAATAAGTTATTTTAGGGTTTGGTTTTTTTTTAAAGATATGCCAACTAATCATTTTAAAATAATCGTCGATTAGAATAAAAGTCCACTAACATTGTCGCTATACTAAAAGTCTATTTAGCTTTGAAAACTTTCCGATTAAGACTTGTGCTTTTTTGTCCTCTGCTTCTGATATTACTTTTTTTAATTATGTAGAATTTTTTTATTCAGTTTTAGTACTGAAAAAATAGTTCATATGTTGAAACAAAGAAATAATATATTGCTAAACTTGATAAATCTTACCTAAGTAGGTGGTAGTATTAAATTTATAAGTATGTAAATTGCAGCGACTTCAGGTCGTGGCGAACAGACATTTATGCAAAATGTTTGCTATCGTATAACTATATATTGTCTTGAGTAAGCAAATTGTAAGTTACCACTGTTCATTACTTTTTGATACTTTTTGTAATACTTCATTATTAAAATAGATACGGTATGCGGTTAATATTGGTCGAATTGGCCCATAGCAGCGGCAGACGTGTTCAAAAACAATATTTTAAAAAATACTTAAATAAAAGAAAAACAGATTTATCTGAATATATCAAACACATATTTTACTAAGTGGGCATCTGGCCATGGATAAAGATGGTCGCTTGTCGTCAAACGAAATGCGCAATAGCCAACTATAAAAAAGTACCATCATGAAAAAAAAACATAAATTATCTCTGTAACTTACTTCTTGAGTATATATGAATATAAAATGTTTAATTGTATTCTCCTTATTAACAGCTCGAGATAACATCACTGATTAAAGTTCTGAGTAAATAAATGTGCAAAGTTTAGTCATTAAAAGGCATCTAGATGAAGGAAAAATGTTACATTATAGTAAAGTAAAGAATATTTAAAAAAATCGCGTTTTGTTAATCGGATTATACTCTTGATAAATAAATATATTATGCCTAATTTTATTTAAAATATTGAATTACCGCCCTTTATAATGAGTTGTTAAAAACTATCTATATAAAAAGGTTTTTTAACAACTCACTTATATAGGGCGGTAATTAAAAATTTTACATATAAATTAAAATTAGGCAAAATATGGCATGGGAACCCATATTAAATGTTATATAGCCACTATTAAGAACGTTGTATGATAATATTTCAGTCGTGAATTATTATAAAAGGCTTATACCTCATTAGTATGTCACCTTGTCTCTATACTAGTAACTTCAGCGCCATTATAACTTTGTGAACATTACAAAACTTTACACAAACTAAAGACCACGCTGTAAACGCAACAAGCGAAATTAAATCTTTAGACATACTTTCAACTTATAATTAAGTCAAAAGCGGGTGAATGATTTTTACTTTCTTAGATTGTTTAAGTTATTCATAACAGATTAAATATTAATAATATGAATATTTTAAAAAATGAGCGAGTCACGCAACGAATAATCAACATTCGTTATATTAAAAAAAAATAAAAAAAAAACCTGAAAATATTCAAAAACACCTTTTTTATAATCGGGAAATCCTCATAGGATACCCCATGTACCTCGGGGAAAGTACCATAGGTTATGTCGGACTTCTACAAACCAAAACCCCGCTGTGTACCGCAGTGAGTGGTAGTCCCGGGTACAACATTCAAAAACAACTATCGAGTAACAAATAATTCACAACATATCGAAATAAGCACAAAATCAAATTGAAGCAATACCTCAAACGAAACCCTTTTATCAAAATTATGTTTCAAATGTTCCGTTAATTATACAGTTAACAATTATGTTCTACACGAGTAAACTAACTGACAATGGGTGAAATCAAATCAACTCGATTCTAATATACTTCGATTGATTCAATTATATACGACATTAAGTACATACAGTATATAATTGTATTATTTTAAATATAAAACATATTTTTCTATGACGAGAAGCCGAGCAGAAGGGTTGCGTATCTGACCTTTAAAGAGTGAAATTTCTAATAAGAACGGAAAGAATATACTATGTTAAGAGAATGTAGAATGAAACTAGTGTAAAGAGGGTCTTTAGGTAGACTGGAATTCTCAATGCCCAAAAAAGCGAAATAAACGTGATACCAAATACGCTGTCAGAGAAAAAATTGCAATTATTTCTTAACTACCTTTATACAACTTTAAACAAGAATATGTTTTAATGGTTCAGATAGAATAAAAAATATTGTACATTATAAAACCCTAGAGACAAGTGTGCAAGATATTTTATTTCCTCAAACATTGCAGCGTCACAACGTACGTAAAAGCCTCTAGCTTGGTGCAAATATCCATCACGATATCTTTATAAAAATTGTACCCATAGAAAGATAAAATGATAAAATAAATTGAACAAATTCCTAATGAATTCATTGCAGCAGTAGAAGTGACCTTGTCACGGCACTGATCACCTTAATTAGGTCACTCTTACCGCGTCAATATGCGGCTAATGAAAATGTCGGTAGCCACTCACTTTGCAATCCTCGCCTATTTCATTTAGATATTTACTTTGACATCGGCACGGGCGGGAAATGTAATATTACGACCTGTTGTCTTTGCCAGAATGGGACCATAACTTTGTCAATTCATCCGTTCCTTGGGGGCATACAATTATAACGCTATCCTAAGTTATTGTTGACTTGGGTGTAATTAAATCTTTTAGACGCTTGCGATTTGTTATTGTTTATTTAAAGTCTTAGTGGATTTTAAAGTGACTAATTAGTGTGGAATATCCAGAATCCGAATTGTCCCAGCAATGTAATGGCAAATTTCGTACTGTTAGGGAGACTACATACCCCTCTACGCAAGTCATTCTTCTATCTTTAATACCTTTGATGGTGAAATAAATTTCATAAATCATTCCCTTTCTCCCTCTTAAAGTCTCATAACTAAGAAGAGTGTCCTACTCCCTTGCTGCAGGCTAGCCTTCTGCTCAAAAGAAGAAACAAAACTATATACTAAAGGATGTTTTATAACCAACCTTTTTAGTCACTAGGCGTAAAAGCAAATACACCAATTATTTCTTCAAACCTACATTTATGCGTAGCTAAAATTTAAACATTACATGTCGTATGATCGTATTATTCAAAAACAAACATAATAGTAGAAACTACGTGCGAGCGAATTTTACTTTTTGCTCTGCAAGCTATAGCCTTAATTTATATCTTAATAAGCACGTCTGCTTTTTTAATCCCCAAGCCGGTAATTTTGGCAAGATCCGACTCCACTAATTTGTACTACGGAACAACATATGCCATTTCTATTCGGTCTCAAAAGCTTTTGCGAAGTTTTTTCACTCGAGAATTTTTACATGAACCTCTTTGGGCACAAAGGGTTCTCTAACGCTTCCTAATTTATGTAAAGAAGCTAATATGTAAGTTGTGTCAGTAAGCTCTTTTTAGGACAGTTTAATTATATTTTTTGTTGGCACATATTCCAAAATTTTTCTTTAGAGATAGGAGTTTTGGTGATTACTATTATTATGTTACCAGGGTACCTTTAGGGTAACTTTAGTACGGTACTCTACAACTAATTCTGTCCCTTTTAAGTATGCAAAAAAGAAAAAAATTATAATGATTTTAGACCCGGAACCTTCGATGGTTGAGTCCGGTTTGCATTTCACTGTTATTTTCGGTTCGCTCGGTAATAAGCTACTTTTTCCACTATTACAACTACTATCCATATTCGCAAAAGAGTCTTATACGAAGGGGTTACACAATCAGGTGACAGATCCTTCTTCCAAAAATTGCAATATCATCTCGAATCGAATGCCATCACACACTGGTTTTCTGTAAGATAGTGGTTCACTCCCGGGCGGTCCTATGAACGTTTTAATAATCATTTGAAAAATCAGATATAAAATTTAAAGTACCTATACCATATTTGATATGCCTGAGTTCGCGTGTCGACAAGGCTTTATGCATGGAAGGGAAAAATGTCAATAGTCCATTATCGTTCGCGAAATATTTTAATTGAAACTGCACACCGACAAATAAACGTTTCGGATTTTAACTGTCGTGTTTTATTTAACATCATCGCTTGACTTTAAAATATAGTTGTTTTATTGTTACTTTTATAGAGATTATAGACTTCATCTATATTTAAAATTTACGTGGGAGTTAGTTACTTTATAGAAACCGGTTTTGAAAATCTCTTTCTTCTTCTTACTCAAAACCTTTATGCAGGATTTGCAAAAGTCGTAGCATATTATTTAAGCTAAAAATATTGAAAAGAATACAAAATTGTGTTTAACGCAAATAAAATGCAGGTGTTATAATATATTTATTAATATACGTATAATACAAGGATTCAAAACCAGTTTTAATAGATAATACAAGGAGTCAAAACCAGATTAGGAAAACTAAACAAGAAACAGATGACTGAATCTTTTGAAATTTAAAATAAATCAATACGCTGTAAGTATATAAAATGGCCAACATTATTTACAAATTTTATTCCAGGTGTGGACTCAATTACAACTTTTGTGATCGGGATTATAAAGTTCCGAACAAAATAAGCTCCCAATATTACATAATGGGCAAAAGGAACATTTTAAATGTTAATCAATGAACGTCTGGAATATTCCATTCGTGGATTATTTTAAATCAGGTTTGGGAAAACCGGGAACTTTCACTATTAGCATAGGCTCGATATATGAACCTTTTGTTTGTTTACTCTATAAATTGGAGGATTCAAAACTTTTATTTGTTCGTATACGTCGATCACCGTCATATCAAAAAATATAGTCATCAATTAATGAAGTCTAAAATTTTATTACTCACCTCATTTTATGTAACGCAAACGCATACGTATAGCATTAAGTAAATATTATGTTTCAACGTATAATACTTTAAGACTGTATCCAAATGATTTTCTTTATTTAGTTTTTTTTTATAAAAATTAAAAATACTTTAATTGTCTTAATTTATAGAACAGTGTTAGTAATTGGCTAATTAATTCCTAGCAACCTAGCTAAATTCCTAGCAACCGGTGAAAAAAAATTTCGTACTATAGTAGTATAGTAGATTTTAATTGGAACATAACTGTGAAAATATTTTATTACATTAATGTATAAATCGATGTCGGACATAGCTGGAATATTATAGAGCTACAATTAAAATACTAGAAAATGCTCTTTGTTCTGAAAAGATAGTATTAAATTTACAAAGCTTTTAATATCATCAAGTTTTTATAACACAGCTCTCATACGACGTCAACGCGAGCTTTTATGAAACTTTCACTTAAAAAATAAGTTCTTTGCTGTACAGTGTACACCTTCAATATTATAAAAGTATTTTTTTATTTTGTTCAATAATAAAAATACAAACATTTTCGAATATACAACTAAAAAAAGAATATTAACTATGTATCTGCGTGAGCTCATTAAAACCTGATGATCCCAATTTTCCTATTTTTTTTGAGTTATTGGTAAGGAGGGTTTAGCGTTGATCATTGAGCATAGAAAGTGGAGTTTTGAGTATTGATGATTAAATTTATAGATAATAATACTGTTTTTTATATAATAGAGAAGGTTGTCCAACCTACCGAAGAAAATTGTCATTGCCGCTCACGAACACTCAGCTTTGAAATAAGTTGCCAACCTCTTAAAAAGAACTACATACTTTTTGAAGCCCTCAGTCGTATTCTTATTAAAAACAAAAACAAAAGAACATAAAAACCATTACAGCAGTAAAGATAACAATTACTTATACGAACAAAAATAACAATTCCGTAGAATAAAGGGCTATTGTAATTGTAGTAAAATCTTAATTGGGAGCACACAGCAATCGTAGCCGTGTAAACACACGGGATAATTATAGCGACATGAGCTGAAATTACAATTGTGGTTACGTTATTGGCTTTCTCGTTAAATGTCCCAATTTTAATGTAGGTTTTTTATTATTTTTAATACTTTCAGGTCTTTATTTTTTTTTATATTTCGCAGAGAGTGACGTCGTAGTAGTTGTAGTGATGCCGAGGTAATGATTGTTTGTTTCATGAGGGCTCTTTCTTAGGTTCTTAATAAGTAAAACTTCAGAGTATCAGAATAACGGCGTATTATCTTATTGAATACAAATTATCCAATATCATTATTTTCAAAATGCTGACGCGTTTTATCGATAGCAACTGTCAAATGCCACACAATTCTTTTAAGTTTGAATTTAAACATTGTAATGAACCAATGAAGTTGTATTAATTAGCCAATGCAATAGTTTTCACTATCTTGATTTTATTCTTTTCATCCATCTGCTCCGATATATATTATGTGCCTTGCTTAAGATGTATTTTCTTTATCGTAATAATATGTATTTGCACGTATATAGCTTTATATAGTCCTAAGTTAAGAGGAAGATTTGTTATCAATGTTAACTAGATAATAGATAACATATTTCTATATACACCATCAATTTCTTTTGGAAACAAACACCCAGCCCCTATAGGTATAAATCCTACCCACTTAAGATACCTTTGGCGTAAATGAGAATGGGCTAGTCAGTCGTCAAATTACATTAAAACGTTAAGGTGGAAACGAATTCTATGTAGGATCACTTTATTGTTCATCCCTCTGTCTGTTAAAGCCAAAGCAAACGTATTAGTTTTATCTCGGAAACACGTGAATATATCGAGATGAAATCAAAACTATTGCTTAGTTCTTTAATCGTTTAAAGTTAATAAAACGTTACCCTGGAATGGTACTTAATCAATTGCAGACCACAAATTATATTTTCAAAATGTATCTATATATATAAATCAGATATAACTCTGACAATACATACATTTTGATTTGGGAACCAAACTATAGAAAAGCAAAGTCTTAACTCACCTATTACAGTGCCTTTTAGTATTAAATTCACATTCACAACAATCCTATAGAATATAAATAGTTAGAATTATCATAGAAATATAATTGTCTAGAAAAGTTCAAGATCTATATTATGATTATTTAGTTTTTAAAGAGCTGTTATCATTTATACAGCTTATTGTTCCACGCAGAGCAATTTTATTAAAATTGTTCATTTTATTTGCATCTGTTTATAAAAGTGCATTATGGCCTCGTTAAAACTTTGCTTATAACAATAGAATATTATTAAAAACTTGTCGTATCAGAATATATTATATTTTACTTATAATTTTATCTACAAATATATTTTCAAAGTAGCGAGGCTAAATAGCATATAAAAGATAGTCAGATTAGAGATAAACTCTAAAACGCCTACATCAATTTTAATGACTTGGCTTTTAAGTCGTTTATATATTTTCCTTCATCCCGAGTAATCAAAAACAAAACGACATGAAAATAGTAGAGACTGCGACGAGTAAAACCCTAAGAAATCGCAATAAAACATTTGGCTACTCCAAATGTTAGGATTATTATATTCATACAAATTACTTACCAGCTAGAAAAAACCACTTCAGATTTACAAGTGAAAGAATATACTAACAATCAACACTGATTACTTATATAATAGTTCCTTCATATCCGATATTTATCCATATATCTATTTATCTGGAGGTATATAATAAATTCATGAACCTACTTCCTACGCGTTCTAAGAAACTCCGAATATGAGCTGATTAATTTTAAGAAAGCCTATTGAAAACCCTTTGATGCCTGTCGTATTACAAAGTGCTTGAAGTAATATTGATTATATGTAATTACGCCTTTTGTTACATAAAACCTACATTCCAAAATTATTACGTTGCTAATAAACTAGGGGACATTAATTTATAATAATATTATAAAGAAGTAAAGTGTGTTTGTTAAATTGTAAGAGGTAATCTCGGGATCTACTGAACCGATTTTAAAAATCTTTCACCAATAGAAAGCCACATTATTGCTTTGTGAGTGTCATAGGTTATATAATAAAGTTACAAAAATAAACAAGGATTATTAACGTTATGCCCAACAAAGTGGGCACGGTATTACACAAAGGTTTACTAATGTTAAATGTACTTATAGAAGTACATCATAGGCTTCATCTTAGCGTAGTGACGTAGTGAGTTTTGAATCGCACTTATCATATTTTTTAAACAGTCTGCATATACCTACCTCTCATCATATCAAAGATTCTTCTTCGTTCTTTCTTTGTAGAACTGACTGCCTTACATCACATAAGAATCTAATCACTTATTTTTCTCAAGCTTATGGTTATTATTATAATTAATCCTTACCTATGTTTTTGATTAAATACTATAAACGACTTACACCTTTTGCACCTTCGAAATAATTCAACAGTTCCAGCATTCAATACAATTTGAACAAAACATTCCGTTTGCGCCAGATGCATGTATTGAAAATAAATTATTATAGAATTGGTCTAGACGTCTGCTGTTATTCTTGCAAAAAAAATATCGCAACTTTCTCACATATAATCTGATATTAAAACAGTGAACTTTATGTGCCTTGTAGGTAAAAGACTATGTTTTACGTTTAAAAGCAGTTTTTTCACGCTTTTTTTGTAAATAAATACGTCTTATTTTGACGATAAGAAAATGTTTTAAATATAAAACCCATTAAAATTACAGTCAGACGTATTTTAAAGGATTCATTTTAAATTCAAATTGTTTTTTGCCTACGTTTCCGTCGCATCCAGCTATCAAGAACAAATCCGCACAAAACTATTACTAAGCGGGTAATCCTTCGCAAACCCCGTTTGATTGCCGTTTAAATTCGACGCCAACTAAAATCCACAGTGAATTGAACAATTTCAACAGGATACCAAGAGTTCGTACATATATCCGCGATGGCATTGACGTTTGAAAGCCACACGATGCGAAATGCATTTCAAATGAAGTATAGTGTGGATGTAGTGATACTATTTACTACCTGTCACACTCGTAGACACGAGCGTGTCGGGTCACGGCGAAAATATTTAGCAGTTTGAATTTGGAATGAGATGGAGCTGACGATATCTTTTTCAGAGAATTTGTTTTATGCCATTTAAGCACGTAACTTCACGAGATCTTCACAGAAGAATTTTATGACATAAATATAGCATAAGCCAGGAATATGCGAGTTTCATATTATAGTATGTTAAAATATGAAGTAGATAAAGCAGTAGGTACATTGAGTAAATCATCATAATTTATGTAATGTCTTAAATATTTAGTGTATCAAGTATCCAATGACAATAGCTAAAACATTGCAATTTTATCGAATAAATCAAACAATGCATCGTTAACATATTGTCCTTTATTTATAATATAGTCAATCAATGAAAAACGGTGGAAACTTTTTAAACCATTCGTGTCGAAATAAATCTTTTTAGCGTAAGTGATTTATCGGCAATGTATTTTAAAATCTAAAATAAAATTCATTTTATCGTGTTCGTCTTTTAAACAATTTTGTTTTATATCGAAATGCATATTTGATTATTCATCAAAATAAAATACCAGTTGAAAATTTGTAGATAGATTTATATAAAGCCCATTAAAATATAATTTATGTTTCTTTTGTTTTGTAACATACAAACTCTATGCTGGTCCCTTTTCACAACCCAGCAATATCTAGTGCAAATCAACGATAGAAAAAGGAACATCTGTAACTTTCGTTACCTCTTTTGCACTATACTTTATCACTGTTCAGTAGCTAATGTGCAAAAGAGATGACGATATAAAGAACGACTCAAACAAATTGTCTCATACTAATTTTCGATGTGCATTATTTCACCCCTGAGTTTAGTACGTATGAAAATTAAGCAAAAAAAATCATCACACCAAACAAGTTCAAAGCAATTAACCCGGCCTGAACAAGAAATCGAACACCAACTGTGTTATTCGCTTTCAACTTTATTTCAATTACCTACGAGGAAACTCAAAAAATTGGGTCAAAATAATACGGAAGCGAAGGTAGACGCCTTTATACACCCTGAAAACGATTTGTTTAAAATTGAAAATTAATCCCAATAGCAGCCGTCTTTTATATCGCACGCTTATATGCTTGAGTGGCCGTCTTCTATCATGGACAATCAAAGAACTTTTTTAAAGTATCGTCAGCCTTTAAAAAAAGGGGGTATAAGAAAAGATCTCACACAAACGAGGGTAATACTACCCGATGCGAGCCGGACCAAAAAATAAAGCTCCTAACTTTTTATATTGCCTTAGTCAAAATAATAAAGCGTGATCGTAAAGATAAAATGCAGGAAGCACTTTATTTCGTTTATTATGTGTTGTCACTGAGAATGGGTTTCGTTATCGTTTCTGTATGTATGTATTTGTGGTTTTATTACGTCTAATGCTGTTAAAATATTCTTATATGCAACTAGCATTGCGCCTCAGCTTCATGTGATTTAAACATTAACATAATTCACTCATTATTTTATTGCCGAAAGGTGCATGAAAATACGTAATCTGAATTTATTGCAAGTAGACAGACGTGATTTAATTCACAGTTAAGTACCACTTAATTATGAATTTGATACAAAGAACATTGGTTTGTTGTTGTAATACGATTCAAAAGTGTTACCATATGTAGTCTAATTGAATAAAGATACTTTTGACTTTGACTTTGACTAAATGCTATTCGATAATTCTCTACCTATTTTGATTAACAATACTTCATAGTTTAAGACGCATTGAGCTCAAGAATTTGATACCTCTATGTGTTCTTCAGGCACCGTCAGACAGAACACATATTTCTTCTGAGATACGCCACACCAAACAAAATAGAGGCAACATAACGTGTATTGCTTGTGGAAAATAACATTTGCGTAGTAATTTATCTGTTAACCGTAATTTTACTCATTATAACAAGCAGGAGACGCTGGTATTAAAATAACAATTCTGCTCCAATCTTCCATTTTTCACTTTCCAGACACTTCGCCACACGACTGACGTTTCAATTAACTTTTATTTAACGGCTTATATATTGTTACCGAGGATACCGGTTTTAAATTTGATGTTGTTATAAAATTAGTGGCGATATTTTATAGCGAAGAAACGCCATATTATTTTAAGCATTCATTAGAGGGCGATAGTCTAGGCTAAGCGTCTAATTTTTAAGATCAAGCTGTATTGTCGATAGCATATTTAAACAGTGTTAGGCAATATAAAGTTTAACTTTTTCTTGTTACTTTTCTTATTAGGTAGAACAACCATGACATACTAGAATGTGAATAACGAAAAATTCATACTAAGCTTTATAAATTGGGCCTATAATAGAACAAAGGCTAACGCAATGGAAATGTTATTCTTACGAAAACACAAATTGTTTTATCAGAGAGCGATAAAAGAATCAATTAGCTAAGTAAGCAATGAAGCTGGGACTGATTTCTTTCGTTACGAATCTTCCGGGACCGACGTATAGGCTATTTCACCGTCTTGTACAAGATTTACTTTGAAACCAATATCGGATACTTTCGTGGGTTATTATATTTCACTAAAATAATAAACGATTTCTACAAGTTATACAATTTGTGATACATTCTTTTAGGAGTTATTCATATCGTTAAACTCCTGCAATACTAAAGAGCTATTTTCAAAAACTGGTAGCGACCGATACTAACCCTGAAATGCGCTTATGATATTTTTTCGTACCTACTTTAACACATATAAAACTTAATAATATTAGGGCTTAGTCATTGAGTGGTTTAGTCAAGGATCTTAATCAAGGATCCTTCATTTGAAGTTGCGAAGCTTCATATATAAAACAAGTACTTTACCATAGTCCTTATTGATTAAAATATCCTCAAAATTTAATGTGGCATCCTGCATAATATGTTAGGTATAATACAAAACTCGATGAGCGATTTCGAAAATATCTCCTACATTTCTATCTGCTTTGTTGTTTTAGTTCAGTCCAGTTGTTTCCAAACTTTATACGTGCATCGAGAATGTTGAAATTACAAAAAATCTGAAAAAAATACCAGATCATTCAACATTTTGATTACTTTATCCATTAAACAAAAGCCGATATCGAACGGACGCTCCAATTTCTCCAAAATCAACGAAATTCGTGCAAAAAAAATTAAATAATAGTTGGAGATTAAAAGAGCAGTCGACTGCTGAACTCCGAAAAATTGGAGGCGAAAACTCAGAGGGTTAATCTCGAGTTCTCATTTAAGAGCGACGGAAGGCTGTATTTTACAAAAATAATAGCTCGCCCGACTTATTCGACTGCTTTATTAAATTGATGGTCTCGAAAAAAATTTTTGTCCGTCGACTTCGCCGTTCCTCGTCTTATCTTTATTAATCATTTTGCTTCAATGCCTTCGTTTTGTGAAATAGGTTTACTAGAGGGTATAAAGGAGCCTGTGTCCGCTCGCCGGAGAGGAAAACATCAATCGTGATGAGATCCGTGTAATGAGGACAAATGAAATTGAGTGTGATTGAGGGCTGTCGGATCCGACGCAAATTTCGCGAGTAACTCCTGCTAATGAAATGATTGCTGCCCACCGCAAATAAAGCTAGACTAACTCATGCTGAGTACGCTCAAGTACTTACTCACCCTTAATAGCACTTCAAAACACTTAAACACTATGCTATTACAAACTAAGATCTAAACCTTTACATAAGACCTTACGATTCATTACAAAAGCCAATGCTTGCAATACATTAAATTATGATACTTTGAAAGTTACATTTTCAAAATCGTGAATTCAAATACAAAAGGCACAAATAATAGTTACACACGCACACAGGATTTAATAATAAGTTAAACAGCAACCTCAAGAACTTCGCCGGTCCTACGACACAAGTTTAATTAAAAGCCTAGTAAAAATAATGAAAGGTACCATTGCGCAAACTTGCTCAACACGCAATTCGTGATATATAAACTATAGCCGAGAAGTCTTCATGTTATCGCCCGTTTTTCTTAGAACGTCGCTCGAGGGATTTTGAGATTCCACCCGACACCAGACCTTTTCCTGACCTACGGCTACAAATCGTAAGAAAATGCGGCGTCATTTTTAGTGTTCTAGCAAAAGGTGGAAATGGCTATTACTTGAATTTTCAGTCTGTATTCTAGTGTGTTTTGTAACTAAAATTTTGCCGTATATGGGTCATACCACATATAAAATGCAGGTCTTTTTAGATTTTTCTAGAATTTTAGCAGCAAACATATGTATCGTAGGGTAGTTAAATTATGGTACAGTAAAGATTTTACTGTTTTAATTTAAAATTTTGCTGATATTTAATTTATTAATGAAAAGGGTTAATTAAGGCGAATAAACATTTTTATATAAAAAAATTTAAGCAGAATTCAATAGAAACGTTGAAGAATGTTAGCTAAGAATTTCACCCCGAAAGCAGTATATTTTTAATGAATTGGAATATCTCTTATTTGAGGCTACATTTGAGGTTAGTCAAAAAATCGTAATTCCAATTCGCCATAGAAAGTTTTGCCCTTTGAACAAATATCTTTGTAGACGATAAAGAATTGAATGGTTATTCTTTTTAATATACCCGTTTTATAAAACCTTTTGAGACCAAATATCAAAATATGTTCGTATTCAGGAGACATCAAAAATATACTCAAAATATTGAAATAGGTCTGCTTTTCATGTTTCAATAGCGGAATAAAAATAACAAACATAAGATTAAATCGCTCCGAAAGTCAAAAATGCAATAAAATATAATAAATACCATATTTATTTAACAAAAGCTTGGACGTATTAAATTGAAGTCGCTTTAAATTGAATCGCTCTTTAAAATATTCTTCATTTATTAAGTGTTAAATTTAATATTCAAATTAATTAATTCGACTTACGACCTAAGTATATACTAAAATATAAAACTGGAAGGTTTATTCGGTTGTTTAGATGCCATTAATTATCTCTAAGGCTTTATATATTATGTGATACCTTTATAACGTTACGATACGTATCTAGTAAAAAAAATCTGCTAAAATTATACAAAATCTAATAAATTGCACATTTCAAAATGGAAGTGTCAATGTTATTGTTCTGAAGGCAAAGGCTTTCATTCCACAGTGTCTTGGAGTCAATCTATTTACAGCTCGAACAATGCGCGTCCTGGATTCGACTCCTGCTATTTTCATATTCTCTCTCAGCTTTATTTTTACGATTTCTGATGTCTTTTCAGTATTTAGTACACATTCTTGTGCCTAAGAGCACTTTAAGTTATAGTAGGAATGATCATACATAAACGTCATATCCATCGTCTTCTTAAGAGGCTTTTTTAATAATTAAACAATGTGTTTAATCTGCAATGAATTTTTGAATTTTTGCTTTAAGTGTAGAACGAATTGTGGAACTAAAAATATTCGCCGTAAATACCTTTATTATTTTTATATAACAATACACAATTTAATATTTTAATATAACAATAATTTTAAAATTACGATAACTTTTTTTGTTGATTTACTTAAAATTTTCTCTCCAAACTTCGGACAATAACAAAAGTTACTCCTTTCGAACCAATAGCTTTGTACAAATTAAACAATTTCCTCCTTGCTTGAAGTAACTCGTTACTAATTAATAATACATACATATTCTATATTAATTTAAACTTAACTAGGTTATGGTATATAATAGAACTAACGTGGAAAATTCTTTTTTTGCAATATTTGTTATTATTTTCATATGGGATAGCCAAACATTCGCCAGTATTTTATCTATATTTATTTCTAGTTCATGCAATCAATTTCATTTTTAACCTCAATTTTATGAATACAGTATGTGAGAGTTGTTTATATTTTATTTCATTGAAAAATGTAAATTGAAATAAAAATAACTGAATATGTATATTCGTGTATATATGCGTCTAACTTTCTGGGTAAAAATCTAGAAATTTCGATCAATCCCGCTTGTTCTAGCGCCATTCTAGCAATATAAAGTAGACACCCAAATTGCACGTGAGAATTTATTTTGACCATTTATTCAGAGGATGGAATTACTCTTTTCAACGATTCATATCAATTTACCGGTGAATGCAAATCAGAATTGGGGCCAAAGAAAGGCTTTGTTAACCAAATTAAGACTAATGATAAAACAGGACATCGATCATGGCCGTTTTTATTTGAATTTGTTATTTTACAATGATTTCCTTGTCCGTCATTAATGAAACGTTTTTGTTTGTGGTGTATTTTGGATGTGGAATGTATACATGTAGCATTTATTTTTTCACACTGCTAAACTATATTCCAGGTATAATAATGATACATCTATTTTATGAAAATACCACAGTTAATAATTTATATATAACATAATTGTAATAGATAAAAGATAGCCAGTGCTTAGTAACAGATAAATATTACGTAATTAATCATAGTTCTATATATAAAATAACATAATTAACCATTTAGAACCACTTAAATTCTAAAACAAGTTCTTTGTTTATTCCAGCTGTAAAATCACTCTAACAAAGCCTTAATCAACCATTTAAGATGACCAAGAAAAGCTTTTACGGACAAGGTCATAATCTTTATTTTAATACATCAGTGCGTCAGGCTTAAGTAATCTGGCAACTTTAAAGGTCCAATGACTGGCAAAAATTTGTCGCGTTTCGTTTGACCTAATTTTTACCCCACAAGCAATTCTCAGTTTATGACGTAATAAAGTAGTCGTATTTACCCCGGAGAACGCGACCCGCTATCGACATATTCCGCTAACAACCGCAATATGTTTCAAGCTTCGTTTTTTAGATTTCAATATCAGACGCTTTGGTGGTTAGTGCTAATACATTATCCTTCTGTTGCGTGCTAAGTACTATATCGTTCGCTTTGATTTCATATTGAAAAACATTGAGGTATATTACATTATAGATGTACGCAATGTAAGTCTTAAATAGTTATTATTATGAAGGAAAAAGGTTTTAAATTTGACGTCTTTTTATTAAAAAACACTCGCCTGCCTGATCTAATCAGCAAAAAAATCGTACACCATCCAAACAATATTTAATTACTTCGATCCAAACAATATTTATTTACTATCGAGCAAACAAAATTACTTAGCTAAAAATTCAGCTAATCAAAGTTGAGTAACAAATTAGTCTAAAGCCGAATAGCAAAGGGCATCGCTTCATAGACTGTTTGATCCCTCGGACTCATTATGAGGGCCTCACATTTTCCGCCCTCTGCTTTCCCATCTAACTTTAATTGACTTTTTATAGGATACATTCAACGACCTTTCCGTCTTAAAACAGTTATCGTGTTGGCAAATAAAGCCATTAGTACGTTTGTACCAATAATGCGTAGAAGCATATTCTCTTACGAGAATTGAAAATATAAGTGTACACATATCAGCACTATAATATGCTTTTATTAAATTGTTCTCATATTCTGATTATAATGTAACGGTAAGTATTTAAACGATTTAAAATGTTTTATCTTAACGTTGATGTTGGAGGTCTGGTCCTCAAGTTTAAGGCCGCTCATCGTGCCATGGAGCGGGCTATGCTCGGAGCCTCTTTGAAGGAACAACTCAGAAATGAAGTGATCCGGAAAAGAACCAAAATAACCGACATAGGTCGCAGAATTAGCACGTTGAAGTGGTAGTGGGCTGGACACGTTTGCCGAAGGACCGACGGTCGCTGGAGTAGACGCGTTCTCGAGTGGAGACCGCGGATCGGTAAGCGTAGTGTAGGGCGCCCTCCAGCCCGATGGACCGATGACCTGAAGAAGGTTGCAGGCTGGGATTGGATGCGGAAGGCAGAGGACCGGGAGCGTTGGCACACTCTGAATG
>DWAJ01000038.1:0-63170 GCA_018238005.1 Eurema mandarina | reverse complement strand
TCACTCATTTAAATAGTCTAACTATCCTTATTAATTTTATTAGTGCTAAATTTACTTTGTCTGTTACGTTTCGACACTTTATTTGTGCAAACGTTCTTGATGAGGTTTTGAAAGAACATAGGTATGTACTTACGCATTATGTTTCGACATGTCCAAGTGATATTTTGCAACTTAAAGAAAAAAATCACATTTATTTTCTAGTACGTTATGTGTTAGATGAACGTATAAATAAGTTTCTTTGTTATAACTGAAAAAATATAGCATACAATATAGACGTTATTTTAGTCATCGCCATTTTGTTCACGGTCATAGATATGGTTTTAGCCTTGAATAGTATATTTCTTTGATAGAGATATAAAAAGGAAATCTACATTTTAATGCAACATTTGCTAAGTTTTACTGATAATATAATTCATATATCTACTTAAGAAGATATCTGATATTAAAAGAAGAAAAATAAAGTCGATTTAGATAGCGTGGTTATTATGGGAAAAGTGTCACGCCTTAAGGCATTAAAACAAACCTTGTTTGACGACGAACTGCCGGAGTCATTATTATTTATGTTATAAATACAGAAACGATTAATTTTCATATAAACGAATCGGTTCTTAAGGGAAAAGAGATAATATGAACGATTATATGAAAGAGTAAAATGAGAAATTATCTTACCTTTAAAATGTAAATTGTACACTCGACTACAAAAGTATAACTTAACTCTTTTTAAAAATCAAAATCATCTTGTAAGTATTAGAAAAAAATTGCGATCTATTTAAATAAATAATATATTGTAATGTTGAATGTGTTAATATACATATCGAAAATAAATTAGAATTTTAATGATTTATGTTAGGTAAGTGAGCCACTATTTCATTTCATTAGCAAGAAGTTTGTCAAATTAAATATTTACCACTGTTAAGTACTTAATTATACGTATAATATTGATTGATTGATGTTGATTAGAAAATAAGTGTTTACAATTTACGAGTATTAAATTAATGCGCAATTATAAAAATAGTGCCAGGTTTAAGCTTTTTAATACAAAACAGATCTATCTACATCTACGTTGTGGAAGTTATAAGCAAAGGCATAAAAATAAAACAATTTCAAATTTCAACACTTAAAACATTTTATTTACAAATTATTCACAGTTTAATCAATTCATTGTTGATTTCTAATTCTTAAGACAATAATAAATAAACATAGTATTATACACTTTTATATCTAACCGTGCTATCTATTTACATACAATATTAGATAGATGCTTACTATATAACAAAAACAATGTATTAAAGAATTCTTTGTGTGACAAAAAAATACCATTAAATATCGAATACGCTTACAAAAGAAAAATACAGCTTATTAAAAGAGAAGTAGGTACTCATTAAAATGATTGTGACTCAGTGTACAGATTTTTTTCCGTTTCAATCAATTCCCATCTTATATTTGGCAAAGCAAGTTCTTCGATGTATTTAAACAATATAGCTAGATCGTAAACTAAGTAATAATTGTAATACATATTCAATTGACTAAAAATTTAATAAATTTTTACTACAAAATAAATTTACAGCAAATATTAACGATAATAATTTCATCAAAACAGTTAACGAGGATTTAATTCTCAATGACAATAATCATTTAGGAAACATACACTATTATATAGTATTCATAAACCTCACGTATTTGGCAGTTATTTCAAACATAAACAGCAAACAAAGCAAATTGAATTAATTCAAACACATTATTTATGTACATAATTTGTTTACAGAATTATAAACAACGAAATTGGCCAGCTAAAATAATACACAAGTTGAATTTGTTAATGAAATATAAACAGGAATCAAATAGCGACGCGAGAGGGTACAAATCATTCCGAAACGTCTGATATTCATTGTAAGTATTACAGCGAAGCATCTACTGAGTTTATATGCTTTGCCATTTACTAGTATTATATAGTCGTCTATTAGGTATTAAACTTAGAGCTATCGTTCTTAATTAGGTTAGATTGTTTTTACACAACCTTGAGAGTTGAGACGATAATGAGAAACATTCGACGCTTGATCACTTCAGCTAATAGCGTCGGTACAACATTACTTATTTACAAATTAATCCAAACTTCTCAGAATAATTAATCCTCCATTATACCATTTATTTACATGTAAAGGTGAAACTAACAAACCTTTGAAATTTATAGCCTTATTTCACGGCGTCGTTACATGGTTAATGCGCTATTAAACATATAATGTAAGAACATAAAGTTTATATTATTTACACCTCAGTAAGGTTATATATAGTTTGTGGGAACGAAATGAGATTTTTATTATAATAATTCGTTTGCTTATTTGATACTAAAGTACAGCTACTGGCATTAGATGCTCGTTTAGAAATGATTATATCATCTAGAGACTAGCGTCTGATCGTTTTGGAAAAGGAATACGTATGATAGTACGAAATTGTAGGGGAAATAAATGGCTTGGATAAAAAGTTGTTTTAAGGAGTGTCTATGTTTGTTTAGGTAGATGAGAATGAGTGTTGTGAAGAGAAGGGTCGGGGTGGTATTTGTAGCGGCGCTCTGCATCGCGGCTGGACGCTCCCCGCTCACCACGTGAACTACGACCGACGCTGAATCTGATGAAGAAAGTCATTAACATAAAATAGCGGTGTTTTTAAAGTTATTTTGAGTTATTTTTTCACGATATACACGAGATTATAACTTTGTTAGAAGGGACGGCGGCCTATATACCTAATCGACAATTAAAACATGTAAAAAAATTTAATAGTGTTTCGAGATTGTTGAGTTAAGACGTAAATACATGAATTTACTATATATTATTTTCTTAATGCTTTATTTTGTATACCTGACAATGTTTTATATTAGTACATACAATTAAAGTTTACAATACAGATATAGATGTTAAAACAATAAGGATATACGCTCCTTTGTTCCTAAATGTTCCTGTAAAGCCCTAAATGTTTTTAGAAACACTAATATCTAAGCATAAATGTTGCCCAAACCATTTTATAAGACTGTAAAGTTTTAACAAAAAATATAACGAACTCTATAAACGCTCAGTTCTAAGAAAAAAAAAGCAAAAAGAGAAGTGTAACGATATCGTCCCCATTCATAATTTTTATTACTCAATTTTCAGTTTTTCCAGCGCTATTGCACCATGCCTAGCGCTTTGTAACAACTGACGTAGCAAAATTCAAATTTCGTTAAAACCCCAACTACAACGTTAGCGTTTTTAACAAAAGTTTTATTCCGTAATCATCTTATATGCTTACATTTTTGCTGCGTACATTAAGAGATTAAAACAGTGGATAGAGTAAATAATTGCGACAAACTGTTTTACAATAAAACCAAAGCGTTGCAACGACATTACATATGGAATATAAATGTTTTTCCTTTAGCTTTGTTTAATTTTAATTACTTTACGCGAGGAGCGTGTCATTGTGCGTTCTTACAATTTGTGTCCATATCCTCGTATATTTAAATGAAAGTGTCAGTAGATCTCCATTTTAAATATTTTTTACTGAATACAAAAAAATACAAGCGTTGAACGTTAAAACATACAAAAATGAAACTTTATCTATAATGTTATGTAGCATGTACTCACAGAATCTATTGGAACGATCTTAAATTTGGTGATATCTTAAAAATTATAATGATAGTATAATGTATAATTAGGGGCGTATCGCGAGATGAAGCCTGTTCTAGTGTGAGTCCGTTGTTCCGTTTATGAGCTTATTACACCCCGTTTCACATAGTTACTCTAAATCTACATTACTGCGTTTAGTTGTAACAGTCTATATCGGAACTAAAACGGGAACACTGGATAGAATTTACAAAGCTGTGACGTAAAATGCAAATTATAATAAACTATATACATTTCTTTTCCCATACTGCCCATATAGGCATATTATTTCATAAATTATTTAAGCAATATTTACTTGGAACCTCTCGCCATTTTTATGTATATAGCAAATTTGCTGGCACGTCGTCTGATGGTAAGTGAGTTCACGATGTTACGAGTGTCTACTTTATCTACCTTTACTTCTACTTTATTACCTGTGATGTTCTTTGTTCCATTTCTCTGCTTATACCGCTTTATACGTTATAATAATCTAAATTTGTATAGCACTAGCTGGCTCAAAATGTTTTGGTTCACGCTGTATCTATCCTACCAGAAACCTAACATCTGATGACTCAAAGTCGGGAGCGTCGGGGTAGTGCACCCCTGCCCGGAGTTGGGCTTTAAAGCAAAGTTCCGGGTAGCACTGCATTGGCTATGGGCTGGCGCTACTCTTAACATCAGGAGTGTGGCCAGCTCCTCTCCCCTCTTAATATTATAAAAAAAACCTTATACCCTACACCAACTGATGCAGTGTTACCCGGTGCTCTAAAGCCAATCTTATAACAGGGGTGCACTACACCGACCCTCCCCACTTTGAGTCGAGATGTTAAGACTCATTGGCCCAGTAATCTCGCTGGCTACAGTGCCCTTCTGACCGGAATATATTGTTATTATTATTGTTATCGAGTTATGGGCTTACCAACACATTTTGCGAATAATTTTTATATAAATTTTATATTACCTGAGCTACTAGGAGCGCAAGTATAGTTCCCCGAATCTCGAGGCGAGGCGCGAGCGATGAGAAGCCTACTGGTGCGAGTTCGTTGTTCCGTTTCGACGCTTATGCCGCCCCGTTGCGCGTAGTTCACTACATTCGAACCACGGTACCAGTATATAAAACTAGAAACAAAACAATTCGTTAGTAATGTTTTTAGCATTTATAATGAAATAGATAGCATAAACGGGTGAGTAAATCTGAAAAGTTTAGAGATTTCTTTTATTTGGATCGAGTTTTAACGTTATATGGTTTGAATAGATTTGTCAAACCGTCAATAGCATCAATATTTGTAGGAACCCAGTAAAAATTACACCTTTGAGTGTTAATTCTTAATTGTTGATAACAGCTTACTATATCAACAGACTTGACATATTTCAATAAATTTGGGGCCTTTATAAGTTAAATATAATACTCTGTTTTATATGAATATTTCTGTTTTAAAACTACGTATATAAAGCAACTATTAGCAAAGAACCAAATCAAATGAGTAATCAAAGTACTGTACGTACTTTGATGTTGTTGTGAAATGTTTGTTGTGAAGTACTGTACGTACGGTACGGTACCTACAATTATATCTATATACTGAAGGAGTTTTTAAAACTTATTATCTCTTCTAAGGTTCAAGCTACTCTTCCTCATACAGCAGTTAATTCACACTGGCTAAACAATCTTTCTATATTTACCTAGGAGGGTCTGGTGCGTGTCGTGCGATACACGTCAGGTTGATGTCGGAGCCGGCCCGCACAAACAACTCAGGCCCGGACAGAATCTCTGCCTTTGACACTGCAACAATATCAGCTTGTTTTAACTGTTAGCTCTGTTTTGTACGTCACGGTTAACTTCTTGACTAATAGCCTTCTAGAAGCCTTAGGTGAAATTTTAGACGTATATTTATAGATAACAGATGCTTAAATTTAAATGCGTTTAGCTGGAGAAAATAGGTCGATATTGCAGTAATATGAATTCGATAAATTTATAAGCTTAATCTAAAGTCTAAAAGGCCAATTAGTGGAATATTAATTTTTGTTGCGTTTAGTCAAATTTTAATAAAAATAAATGCATCTAACAAAACTTCACCGTGTGATTTATAATTATGGTTCCAGTGAAGATAAACCATTATGGTTTATCAGTCATGAATTATCTTCATAATATTTTCTGTCTATCACATTATTTTTGACAGCAGCTTAAAACTTCCCCGAACCAACACACTTAATACAGTCTGGCAACCTTGTAAAGGAAGATTTTCAGATCCATTTACTTTTCTTAAGTGATATTTCTGTAAACTTAAATTGAACTGAGTGCATTCACGGATTTCAAATAGAACTCGAAAACTTAAACATTATTTCGAGTTCAAGAAACATTTCCATTAACGCAGGTGTTCTAACTACTTCTGAGTTGCTTGTGTGATCAAGAAACGAAAACTTGTTAGTTCTGACCATGCCTGCTAAGTTCCGACTTAGTACTTGTTGCGAAGTGTCCAAAGCAAACTAAATCTATTGAAGACGAAACTAATTTCGCTCAATAAGTCGTTGTTCGACGTAAAAGTTGCTGGCAAGTCAGTTTTAGGAAGATGGTTCACAGTTGTACATACGCTAGTTCTTTGACTCAGGTTCGACATGTTTTAATACAAATTGCTTGGTTAAATGGTTAATTTGTTTTATATAACAATCAAATTAGCATCTAATATTTTAATTGTTTGATTTAAATTAAAGATAAGCCTGATAAAAATGCTCCCACTGAAACAATAATAATAATTGTACGCAGAATATTTTTCTTACTTACTCAATGGTGTTATGAATCGGAATTAGTTACATCTGCACTTAATTTTTTTAAATTATTTTATTTGTAATAGTAAACAAGTAATATTTTTAGCTTACAGAATAAAGATTTTGTTGGCTTTAACTTTGACAATTATAGATGAATGGTCCACAAAACAACGCTGATCATTTCCTTAATAAACGTATTTTTACGTCTTTTGTTTCATTGTAAGTGGAGTGTCAGACGCAGTTGGAGAGATATCATTAGAAAGAGCGATTATTACACTGCCCTCGAGTCAAGGACATATACCGACACCGCCCAACTCCATTCACTAAGGCTTCCTTATTTGCACGTAATGTTGTCTTTTAGAATTATTTATCAATTTTTACTTATGAGATATGGGATTATAATCAGAACGTGTACTACGTAATAGCACATATTATCCATACCTACTAATAAATGCGACACTCTGTATGTCTTTCTCTCTTAAACGCCAAAACTATTGAACGAGAAAGAAGAACTGAGAAAGCAACTTAACAAGCCAAAGCAACTTTTAACCGGAAAAACGGGAAATGGAGGGCCAAATTATATTATGAAAATCTACGCGGACAGAGTCGCGGGCTACATCTAGTAGTGTTTATAGTTCTCAAATAATAGCCACGTTGTTTAGAGCAAGCTCTCGCTACAAGGAGAGGATTAACCGAGCCATTGTTTTAGTGCGGCTTACATCGTTTACCGCTTGAACATTGTTCGTATATTTGTAAATTTAACTTTAATTTTCAGCGCGCTGATACGAGCATAGCATTTTGTTAAGCAAAAGTAGTTTTAATCAATTTAACGGTATTTAACGTAGCATATTAGCATGTTAAAAAGGTTAAAGTACTGATAGTAGTAAGTATTTCATATCGTATTAGTCAGAAATGTTATGTAAGCACGAGGCAATATATTAGTAAGTTTTAGAGCTAGTCAAAGTATGCCATTAGGGCTAGTTAAGTCTATTGCGTTTTGTTTTGTAAGTGTCAGAACCGGAGGCTTATTTTTCTCATCCTACCCTCATTTCATTTAATTTTGTTACACATCTTATCCGTTTTCCCTATATTTAAGTTCAGCAAGACAGTGGCCAGAGACAGCGTTGCTTAAAAAAATTAAAAAGAATAGATTTACCTACTGTAAGTCTATTATTAGAATAATATTTAGCCATGAATTTTTAGGAGTAATGTTTATAAGTAATAAGCAAAAGGCTTACTTACCGACAACAGTAAGCCAGAATGACAAACTGATCTTCGGTTCGGTGGAGACTTGGCATTCGTAAGCCCCTGAGTCTCTGGGCTGAGCGTGGGCGACCCGAAGGCTCCATTCGTCAGAGCCATCGGTGTGAAGAGCAGCAAAGCGGGCGTCGCTACTATATGTGTGCACCCCAACAGTTAATATATGCAGATCGCGTTTACGAATCCACGACACCTGTAAGAGATTACAAACAATTACTTCTTCATATAGTATGACTACGATATGATAAGGGGGAAACGGTAATAAAAATTAAGCACGTCTCAAGTCTAGTTACTTTGACAGTTCGTTATAAACTGTCAAATTGAATTGATTTGAGTCGTACGCAAAATTTTAATAACGTTTCTTCTTTCTTAGTGAAATGGCAGTACAGTGTTACCACAATTATGCCAATGTCTAGTTGTGAGTAGATAAAATACAAATGATATAAAAACACGTGCTTCAAATACAACAGTCATACATCGATCCCTTAACAGCCCTTAAGTATTCCGGCATACGTATTTAACTGAGATACTTTGACAGATTTTTATTGCTAACTGGTAAAATTGCATGACTAGAGTCTATAATTGAGGTCGATGTTTGGCTGTGGTATTGGAAGCACGTGTTGCTGATTGCCACAACCAAATATGGTGGATATTTGGTTCCACCATATTTGGTTGTGGCTCAAACTTGTTTTATCTATATACAACTGGACATTGGCAATATAATAGCAATTAGCTATTGCTAAGCTATTGCTACGCAGCACTGCCATTAACCAAGAAGAAGAAGAAGAAAAGTCTATAGTTTCTAGACAACAGTATAATTTACAAACATCTAGCTGGGTTATTAAATTGTATAAACACGAATAGACAGCTATAAACTAAATTATACCCTACAAGCATGGATTGCCTTCTGAATATAAATTAGATAGAAATATATTTAGAATTTAAGTAGGCCTATCAAAATATAGTTCTACCAAAAACAAGCTTCCAAAATATTTCACTAAGCTGTCTTGAACATCGATAAGCAGGGATAATCATATATTTCAAATCTTATAATACATTTTCTACGATAAAAATAAATAATTTATGAGAAATGTTTGAAATACAACTCTAAAATATTATAATGTTATTCAGTCGTCGTCCATTCTTCATTTCTACGCTTAAGCAACTGAATAAACAATAGGGCGGCCCAATAATTTTAAAACTTTTGCTTCAATACCGTAATAGAGTTGATTACGAAAGTTTTATTGACGAAAAATATATTTACAATTCAGCTCGGAGGGTAACGTGAATTTAGCTCAATGTTGATTTCCATACATAGTTTAATATCTAGGTAGATATTAAACTATGTATGGAAAGTAAGTACTGTAAAGAGCAGTAGGTACTGCTCTTTCAGCTATGAAATTATGTACCAATATTATTTCATATATAGCGTTAATATTGCATATACACATTTAGTTAGTTCAAACAAATATTGTAAAAAGATCTTAGTAATAACGTTTTGATGAAAAAGTGTATTTTTTTTTCGAGTTTTTCTTTTGTTTAAAGGACCTTTATTGAGTGGCAGAATTCGTAAGCTATTTACTTTTACCTACTAAGTAACTAACTACCTAAATTGAGATCAAATTTATTCTCAATACTCGTATGTACGACAGCTAAAGAAGTTTTAATAAATTTTTGTTTTTATAAATTAAAAGGTTACTACATTAATTTCGGTAACGTTTATTTATAACTAAGCTATCGACAAGGAATAATTTTCCTTGTTTTGAAACATTTTCCATTAATGCTCACAGCGTGATATTGGATAGCTTTAAGTCTTCCTTAATAAATTGATTATTCATCACATTTTTTAATACAAAACCAGTATTTTCGAAGATAGGCACGTGTAGCTACACAAACTCTTAAGCATAATATTATTGAGTATATAGATTACAAGGATGAGGAAGATGCCATAAATAAAAATTAGATAGGTATATAAACAGAGGTAGAATAACATAGGCTTTTAAGGAGCACTAGACGCTATAAAACGCATTACCGCTTTCATTAAACCTGCTAATATTGTCAGCGCTTGCAGTCTCAAAGTAATGCACTTAAATAGTTGCTAATGCAGATAGAATTACCTACTGGGATGAGACTTATCATCTCATAGTATAAATGTATGGATTTCATAAGCGTTTGGACTTCGAAAAAATACAACTGCTCGTATTTTTGCGCTAGTACCTTGTATTATATGTAGGTACGTTTTTTTAATTACGAAACAATTTTGGTTACCTTCAAGCATAACATAAATGACGTGAGGTAGGCTATGCGGTGGGATGAACTCTTGTACACTTTCAGACCTTGACTAGTAGTAGATGACTAGTTCTATCTTCTTTTTATTCTTATGAAAATTATCATTTTTTTTTCCTTATTTACAATAACATGTTTTAACAATTTCAACCGCGTAAGAAGCCAAATTTTCAAGCGGATATATAGCTTTCTGTTATGTATTTACTCGGATTTCAAGGAAACACGCAGATTACTTGTATCGCTTTTAATGGCTGACAACCAACTGCCAAGTGATAGAAGATTTACATCTACCTTCAAAGCTTACTCGTATTCACATACCCTACACTTTAATATTCACAATATATACCATTCAAAACTAGTTCAGTAGACCCAAGTCAGAGCTCAAAAAATGTAAACTTAACCTTTTTACGGATTTGTATTATTTAAGATACATACTATCCTTAAACGTTGATGTTTGTTTAAGTATAGATGTTTATGTAAACTCAAAATGTTTTTTTATCTTTATTTTTTTATGGCTTTTAGCTCTGTCTAAGCCATGTCAGCCCCATCATCAAAAAAATTACAATCATTACAAATTATTTATATATGTCGATTAAAAACCTAAATAAAAATTTTGCCTAGAACCTCAAAATATTTAAAAGTGAAACCTTAATTAGGCTGGCACTTTGTATAGTATTGAATCTATTAAGATAAAATTTTATGAAACGTGACCTTTTCAGATAGACCCATAATAAGTATAACGTGCTAAAAATAAAATATATTCCAACGTCCACCTTCCAACTGTTGCCTAATTTAATGTAAATCCTAACAGCATTTACTTAATAACCGAATTTTGAGTAAGACTCCGCAATTTTCTTAAGTGAATGTTAGCATTACGTTTCCTTTTTACGACTTTCTTTCTAAAGGATTTGTTAAGGTTTCGCAAAGTTAAATGTAGCAATAGCACTTTTATAAAGATAAAAATCTTAATTCATTAATTCGTTAAATTTTCCAATATTTAGGTGATATCATAATGTTGTTTTAAGATCTTCGTTCAGTAATACAGACTAAGAAACTTTTATATAAGAATAATATGGAACAGTAGTTAGCTGCTGGATCGCTTCTTTCGATTTTGTTTAATTTGATTGTATTTTATATTTACCTCTAAGAAATGGCCTTTATTTTATTATAAGGGCGCTATTTACATATGGAGTTTTTACTTATATGCTTTATCTTTGTTTTCTTTTGTACTTTGTAGGTAGTTATGTAACAACCCTACGGGCGTACGTGATAGTATGCGCAGACTTACTGACTGACTTACTTTGGTTATAAGTTTTTAATTGTATTCAGAGAGATCTTAGCATCGTACTAAACAACTCGTGTAGTTTTAAATAAATAATTTTAAGTAAATTTGTTTTTTTGGTACAAGCTGCGTTGGTAATTATATTTAGTTTAAACTTTCATGTAACGAATAGTTTAAAAAATAAACACTCGTATTTGAATTTTTTAAAGTATCCTAAGTCGTATTGTATAGCAAAATGCTGCGTGAGAGATCTCCGTTGCGTCGTAAAAAGGCTAAAATTACCAAACACAGGGATTACACTCGCATCCCCCGAGGAAAAGATAAAGGTATTATTATATTACATTTCGCCAACAACTCGCCACTTCTGTTTAAGTTCCGTGTAATAGGGATTTGCTATAATCTGAACGTAATTCACCTGCAGAGCTGCTACTAAGAAATTCCATACATATGGATAAACCTAATAAGAGATATGATTAGACCAAAATAGACGTATCTAAATGATTGCGAGTATTAGGGATTTCTTAGAATATTAAACTACTAACTATTTGTTTTTGATGAAAAACCCGTTTCTTTATAATACTATTATGAAATAGGAAAATAGATAGGATGTACTGAAAGGATAATAATTTTCTAAATGAAATACAACTTAGAAACCATCACTCAAAGGAATTTAATCAAACTCCTTGTAACTAGGTATAAAACAATATTAGACTTAGACGAAGTTTGTTTATTTATTCGACAACTTTTACCATTATTAGTATCGTATTAATTAGTAATACTACGTATTTGGTTAGTCTTTATATTTTACTAACGAAAGTTTAAGTGCTTACTTATTATTTTGCTAATGCTATTCTCTCCTCAATCCTTTCACTAATACAATTCGTATGCAATTAGTCTGAAAAGGAAGGGAGATCCTCTAAACCAAAGGGAGAATCCTCGACTAGTCGAACAACTGATTGACTGGCCGTAAGGCCCTCATGGTTCGATGTTGTATGCAATAAGCTTAATCTCGAATGAATATTATAAGCGCGATTCAGTACTTGTCGCTATAAGCCCATTTCTTTATTCGTTACTAACTATCCAGTTATATAATTACTTAATCTTTTATTGATTAAGTTTTATTCAAAATGAGAATCGTAATTATTGACATGGCAGTGTCGTGCGACTTTCAGTTATCTAATAACAGCGAAATTCGGTCACAAGTTTGGCAAACATTCTAGAAATGAAATCCGATAAAGCTTGCTATTCGTGTATTCGTCGATTTTCCCTCGTCTGACATGTATTTACTCTCTTTATTTAGAGGTCGAAGTAGCCTTGCGACTAATGATCGAAATTTGCTTTGACGTATTCCTATTTACGTGTTATATTTTGTACCTGTAATTACGTACACGTAGCTAGAAATTGCTTTGATTGGTTTCAATGCATCGTTTTCATTCTTTTAATATTGAATACAGCATATCTTTTACGATTTGGTTAGAAATCTTGTTGAATACGTAGTAATATCGTATTACCTCTATGTAGTATAGAATCTAATGTAACTATAGAATTGCACACAAAAATCAAATAATTTCGAAAACGTTTTAATTACTTAAAGTATACCATAAATAAAAAGAAACTATTCCTTACTGATTAGTACCTAGCCCTATCATATGAAGGTAACTAAAAACCCTCACGCAATCGAGTCGCAAAACAAACAGACGGATCGCAACGGAGAACATACATTTCGTGTACACAGTGATTTCTGCTCGTGACATTACAGGCTTCAAGTTGATCACTTGACTGTACGAGTCCTAGCTTCGTGACGAATGTATGTACACAGTTTGTTTGCGTTGCGGGATAGGTACAGTTGAGTGGAAAAATAGTTTGCGTTTGAAGATAAAGTCGAATTTTATGTACATCCAGGCAGATGTTACTGAAACTCTTAATTCGCTAAAACTACGCTACGATGCTTCGAACTTTTTTGTCCATGCTGATGTATTTAGAATTTATTAATTTACTTTCAAAGGGTAGTGGTAATAGATACCGTTGCTATTTATGACAGTATTCGTGGGTTCGCTTTCAGACTAATTACGTGTTGTTAATACGCATTTTTACATTTTTCACATACATTTGCTTGCACTTTGTACCTATATTTATATTTTACAAACCATGTAATTATTTATTATGTGTGTCTTATTTTTAAATAGAATCAAGCATTCTAAATTTAAAAGATGCCAAATAAATGAAAATGCCTAGTGAGAACAGAAATGGAAGAGTTTTTACGAAGAATCAAATATATTATAATATTACATATATTTGACACTGATCTTATATTACTATATCTAAGCTCGTGTATTTCAATTTTAAATTTAAAACTGAATTTAATTCGTGGCTTGAGCAATTTTTTATGTTTCTTGTATTAAAATTTAGATTGTTAATGGGCTCGTAAGTACTTGACCTAATCTTTGCATCTACTGAACCCATTTTGACTTTATTTGTGTCATATACGAATCGAAATAAAGCTTTCGTCAAACGTAAGTAAAACCTTACTAAAATAATGGTTCCAGTACAGGTGGAAGATGAAGGAAAACTTTCATATTATAAACGGTTTGATTAAACATCTCTGCGGTCATGTCCCGTACTAAGTTATAAATCTTTCCCTTGATCTCTATAAAGGGCGAGATTGACAGTTCTAAGAATTGTTCCAGACGGCGAAATTTTGCACGCTTACTTGAATCCCAGTGAATAATAAAACAAATTCTTGATTTTGACTGGTCTTAAATATTTAGATCAATACTGTTACCTTATGGTAAAACGTTAGGTTAAGCTTTTTAGCAGGTATATATTTATTTTAATAAATTGTGTCTTTGTGTGTTAAGTTTTTTGAGTCAAAGCATATATCTATTTATTTATTTATCGAGGCTAAACTTGGTTAACATAGCATAAAACAAACTTGCATTCTTTTGTCTGTCTCTGTGTACGCGTAAATCTTTAAAACTACTCAACCGATTTTCGTGCGTTTTTTTAATAGATAGTGTTGCAAAATCTTATTTTCAAGTCGTCAATAGTAAAGTAATCATATTTATCATTAGGTATATTTGGAACATCGATGGAGTATTTGAGATGCCTCCACTCAATGGTATTGAGTTGATCCTCTAAAACGCTTCAACCATTTTCCCTCGCGACTATTTTCCAGTATTTCCATCAAATATTTCACGCTGTGTGCAAGCGACATACTGTTCATAAATTTTTTACAGGCTCTAACATCGACTTCGTTAAATATATCAAATATTTAAGGACGATTGAATGCAAATTTGAATTGAAGGACTTTTTAATGGTTAATACAATTCCAATAATATTAGTAGGTACTTTCTCTTTGGATGGTCTGCATTTATTATAGAATAATATTACATTTCCATATTATATAATAACCCATGAGAAGTTCAATAGATTACAATAACAAATATTTAATTATAAATTCCATATAATCTTTTGAGTTCTTTATGCTACATAATATGCCGTCTTAAAATATAAAATAGCAACATTCTATTATTATACTTTGTCTAAGTAGGTCGTAAAAATATGTTTATCTTAACGGCTTTTACAATTTTTACGATATAATAAATTTCATCTTTTAAGGGTTTATCTTTGAAAATAGCATAGAGCGTTAATTGACCTTTTGATAATGTGTACATAGGTACAAATAATATGTGTGGTAATTCCTAAATTGTCCATTTATATTTTCGGTAACAGTAATGTAAGCAGTTTATTTTGCAGAGTCACCAACACACACAATAAGGATATTTTTCCTAAGGGAAATTTTCGCGGCCCTTTTCTTGTTTAGAATTACCTCGGACGAACGCTATTTGCTCTCAAAATCTTTTATTAATTTTGACACAACATATAGTATTTACCTCCTTAATAATTTATTTTTCCTGTTTTTCGTACTCTTTTTTGTATAAGCTATATTAAATACGACAGACGGAAGTAAAGGAAGAAAATAATAGCCGCAAAAATCTTATTAGAAATTCTTATGATTGATAAAATCCATTTGAATTTTGAATCCATTATATGGCATTATGGTTCGTTATTCAATCGCGTTTTGCGTTTAAGTCCAAACGGTGTTTCATAGAGTACAAACTTTATTAACATTGACAACTAAATATCGCATTTACTCCGCACACTCCAACAATACAAATCCCGACAAAGTAGACCAAAGCTCCGTCCCCAATAACTGTCGCTTCATACTTGTCACAAATGGGACAATCCCGTTATTAAGTAGGAAAAATTGTCATACAATATTTTTACAAAATGAAAATAAACAAAATCGCCACTGCTTTGGTTGGCTCTATTCCAAATGTACTTCGCGATGTTCGACCCATTTCTATGTTCTTTATTCGCTCGCGTCGTGGCGACATTTCCTATGGTGCTTAGGAAATCAAACTCGCATTGAGAATACTACCAGCGGCCCAAAGTCACGTTCAATAATACGTTGGGAAACACAATTCTCATCGATTGCCTTCGTTATTTAGCAAACGCAATTCGATCTTTAATATTATACCGGATAAAACTAGACACAAGAAAGAACACAAACTTCGCTGAACTGAGTTACTACTTGGACAAGAACAATTTCGTCTTACTTATCGAAATATGCTCGAAAAATCTTTTTTCTACGGTTAACTTTATAAAACTGTTTCTTTGCTGGTATTTGCTTGAGGGTAACTTATCTTGGCGAGATAGCGAGGTAAAAACGTCGGAAAATTGTAAAGAAACTTGTTAACAGGGAGTTTCTTTTTATGTTACTTTATAATTAGGGTGTAGTGTAATAAAGATTTGGAGGGTAGTAATATTATTAAGAGTAAAGTTCTAATTGTAGCGTTATCGTTGGTTTTATATTGCTAAGGATTCAAGAGTTGCTGGATAATAAATGACGCATAATATTTACAAAGGAGATCGAGTTTCGGAGCGACGCGGCTGTTATTGGGGCGGTTAGAGCGTAAATAAGTAGACGTCACAGTGAGTCATTTATAAAAGAAAAAGTGAAGACTCTTTCAGTTAACATTACAAATTTGTGGCGTACTTGACATTGGCAGCAATAAACTTTTAAAATTTTTCAAACTGCGTTTTTATTATTGGCCATTTCGAATTATAAAATACTGTGCAGTTTTAGTTTGAAAAATGAAACTACAAAGAATTTTTTAGCCTAAAAATTGTACCTTTCGCGTTTGTTCTATTTTATATATTGGCTTTCAATATAAAATGGAAATATTAAGTGATTTTGACGGTCGGCAAATATTATGCGGCTTATGGCTTAGGCGAATAGTGTAAATAATAATGAATTCTTTCGAAAACAAAAAGCTGGAGTGCTACTATTATTTTATTAATTTTATGAAGTATTTACATTCTTATAGTGTTATAATAATGTTTGTACTGAATATTTATTAAGAGCAGAATTTAGAATAAATAATGTATGCTTGACTTGTTGATAACGTAGTTTTATATCTCTTTTTGGAGTCAATCATCACGAAATATCTTATTTGTGCTAAGAACAAGCTTGCTATTAAAACGTCCACATATTTTAAAACCATATGCTTATTTAGATTATACTCAAATATGTCAAGATACATTTATATATTTTTCTAACAACTTGGGTAAAATTCTGGAATAATCTTCCTTGACAAATGATACAAAACGCCCTTACGAACTTTGTTGATTCGCGTACCGCAAAGTTATATCGTAAAAGCATTTATGTGATGCTTACAAGATGGACAAAAAGTATTAAATACAGATTGTTACTTTGATTATAAAACGTTTATTTATGACATATATACTTGTTATAAAATGTGTAGTAACGTTCATAAAATAATTGAATAGTATTGTTTAATTAGCATATTGTGAAATGTTGCACTTAATATTAATTAATTTATAGATTAAAATTGAGTTAAATAGGTTAAACCATTTATAAATTATAAAGGCCGTGCTTCTTTTTGTGCTAATTATCTGTTATTTGAGTTTTTAAGTTAAATAACACAGTAAAATAATAGAAAAGAGAACAAATAAATATTATAAAAATAATGATTAACTATATCCGTTATCAACTGATATCAAATTAAAATATTATTAATACAAACTAAAAAGTAATTACAACAACGCAATTCATAGAAATCGTTATAAAAGCCACAAGTAAAGGAATCGCTTTAATAATTTTAACTACAGCAATTAAAAAATATTCAGTTTACTGTAAAAAAGAATATTGTGCATCGTAAAGTTGCAGTTGGAAATAATAATGGCTGACGAGTTTATACGATCGTTGCGTGTTTAATGTCGCGCGAAAGAGAAATAGAAATGTGGCTTGCTTTAGATAAAAAAAAACTATGTATGAGTTAAGGTTTATAAACTGTATGACATAATATATTGACAATAATTGCAATTGCAACTGTTTTATTTTGAACTCAATTTAATAATGATGAGTTCATGTATAAGTGTATTGGTATCAAAATTTAAAGATTACC
Source organism: Eurema mandarina (assembly GCA_018238005.1). NCBI lineage: Eukaryota > Metazoa > Arthropoda > Insecta > Lepidoptera > Pieridae > Eurema > Eurema mandarina. The sequence goes on along the minus strand of DWAJ01000038.1, from coordinate 45,456 downwards.
ATTTCTAATATTATTGTGGCTGATTGAAAATCTAATAATCGAAAAGATACAAATAATACCTTTCTAAATAACTTCGATAAGCCACGTATATCTTGAGTATAAAAGCAATTAAAACCAGTATTGTATCCAATAACTCGAAGCACGTAATTAAATCTAAATATTATTAAAGAGCTCGTAACGTATTTTGAAATAAATTTCATTAATAACAAGTGAGGTATGAAATACAAAATGGCTTGCAATTATGAAACGATGAGGACGTACAAAGATTTCAATCGCTTTCCTTTGAATTCGAATGCAGTATTTGCGTTAGTCGATTTGTATGGCATGCCGTTCATTGTTTGCTCATTGCTGCATGCTTCGATAAACAACTACCTTTATCACCCACTGAAAGTTATGACTCTGCTTTGGCCAACACTCGAAAATTGTTTTCTTTTTGTTATGCTATTTCCTTTACTGGCAAACATTCCTTTTTGACTGGCGCGGATTCTAAAATTAAAACGTGAAATATGGACGGACGTTTCCTTTTTGATCGTGAGATTTTATGAAAGGAAACTATGAAATTGAAAGCACTTTCGCAGAAACGGGGGCACTTAACTTATTTTATTGTTGTACCTACTGTTTTGTTTTGAAGAATAAAAACTATTGCATATTTCATTAGCAATATACGGCTTTTAATGGAAACATAAGCTGTTTAACAACACGGTTTAAAATGTTTAATAAATTACACCAAAGTTTATTAATTCAGTTTTAATAATACAGGATGTTGTAGTTGGTAGATTTCAACGCCTCATTATAAGCCGTTGCGTTATTATTTTGTATTTTGTAATGGTTTTGCATATCTGGAGCACGTGTACGAGATCAGTATGCAAATGACGACTTAATTTAGATATAAGCCTTATTCACGGAGCTTCTGTCTCCGACATTGTGTACGCAACACAGAGCTATATAAAATATGGCCTTTTTAAATAAACGCGTACAAAGTTAAATTATTTCAAATTGTATTGTTCGAGACTTAGTTGTTTTTGAAGTTTGAAACAATAGGAATGGTTTTGTATTGAGTTGTTAATAATGCTTTTGGCACTATTATATTATACCGATGCCGATAGAGGCAGCTGTCTGTCACATACATAATATACATACACACACACACACACACACACACACACACGCCTTGACTTATAATCTCCAATTACACATATATTATAGTCTGATCGCAATATCCTACTATGTAATCTCAAGTTACTAGATTCAATGTAGGTACAGCCAATAACAAAATTTGATGAACACGTTCTATATTACAAAACCTGTTAACATTCAATAATTTTATAAACATGTTACGAGAGATAAAAGGAACGTTTTAATTAGTTTACAATGAGCAATCATGGACAATTTGTTTTTGTCTTGACCTGAAATATTTAGTGTGTTCATCGACTTTAGTAGTTAACTGTACGTATATATTGACCGATCTCGATAAAACTTACACGCCAAAGTTTAATTATACTCTCCTAGTATTAGGAAGTTGGAAACAAGGAAATTGTTTAGATAGTAGGTATTTTATAATTTAAAATAATTGTTTTACTTGTAATTTTGTAATTTAGAAAGCGAAACTGTTATAACTTTGATCTTCAATTAATTATATACTAGTGATGTCTTGTGGCGTCGTTATTAGGTATATCTGATATTATTAATTTAAAATGTAAAATAAAAATCTTTTTAGGTACACTATTCGGAGACTGTTTTGAGGTCTGCGCTAAATTTCCTTAATTTTAAATGATGACAATTAGTTTAGCCCTAACTCTAATTTTATTATTATACGTATCAATAGATAAGAACAATAAGTAGTACAGTATTGTTCATAGGTCAACAGGTATAAGTAGCGTCACGAATCTTTAGCGCTGAACGAAACCTGCGCAGAAGTCAAAAATAAGGTATCGAGGAGACGGCACGGCACGGTCTTTCTCGCACCAATACGTCAATTACGAGCGCGATTCTACCGATGCGCAACTATTCTCATTCAGCGCTAAACATCCGTGACGCGACCTATAAAGAACTTATTTCAAAGTGAAAAAGTCTATATATTATAACTACATAGTATAAAACAAAGTCACTTTCTCTGTCCATATATCTCTTAATAAATAAAATCTTTAAAACTCGCAACCGATTCTCATGTAGGTTTTTTAATAGGAAGAGGAACGTTTGTTTGTATAATATATGCAAGCAAAGCCGGGGCGAATTGCTAGTATACCTTTAAATAAACAATGTCGACACCCCAAAACGGTACAGCGGAAAGAAACCCACGTAAACGAATACAAAAAGCCATTACTGTTTAATGTAAATCAGAGCGTTCTGGTTTCATAACTCTGAACACGCCTCCATCGTGATACAGCTAAGCATCTGTCAGCACATGTGGGTGATTTGAGCCTCGCCAATCGAGCGAGGCAAATATACGGCAAAACACAAGCAAATATACGGCAAATTTGGGAAGTGCCACGTCGCTAATGATAGTCAATAAGAAATGGCCTTTCCAATTTAGCTGCGTTTGCTTTGGAACTGTTGCTAAACGATTCTTTATTAGAGATATATTAAGTTGTGTATTGTTATTAACCGTATAGTATAGTATAGAAAGATTTTTATGTAGACCACAATACCATGTATGTGTTAGTTTTTAAATTTATGCATTTCATTTCAAAAGTTTTTTTTAAGTAGAATGTTTCGCTTCTTAGTGTTGACTTAAATTTTAATTTCGTGGCTTCTAGATAAAAATTATAATCAAGTAACTATTGCATGGAAAAACCATCAATTAAGCTATTCTAATGTGTGTGATACTACATATCCTAATGTCTGTAATTTCAAATTTATGTTCTTAAGCGTATTCATTAAAAAGTCTACTCACAGATCTGTCTCCAAGGTTCTTGACCCGGCAATGCAGGTAAGCTGGCTGACCGACAGCGGCGGTGTATTCCCGCTTGCTCGAGTTATCGAACGTGGGCTGAACCACCGTCTCAGCGGTGCCATTGCTCACCGCGAATATACTGTCTGGGTCCGTGCTGTCGACGCCGCCGGCTGACAGACCTGAAAGTGTTGACACCTTAGAATATTCTCCAACGTTCTGGAATGTTCTAGAACGCTCTGGATATTGGGGAATGTTGTTTGATACTGTTGTTTATTCCTTTATAGTTTGGAGTACCTAAACGTGTTGAAATATTCATTGAAGTTTTATTCACTAGTAAACATTTTCTGTATATATGTAATTCATATTTAGCGATATTTTTGCATTAGTTTAATTATAATTGTCCTTAAATATATTTAGGTATCTAGGGTGTAATAAATGGACCTTTTGAGCTATGAGAATTTGTTGGAACTCCAAACGAGATGCTTATAATATCTAACGACAGGAGCTATAATTTTGGCTCGGGACGCGTTTACAGGTTTTTGATGAGTTTTAACGATCCACTATGGCGTAATTAGGTATTTCGCGAAGTCGTAATGACGTAAGTTTGAATTGTCAAGTGATAGCTTTGAATTATGCAGTAAAAATGGGGTAGAATTATGGAACGAGTAATAATATTTATTTTATTTATTTATTTAACACTTCGTTACACATAACAATCTAAACCTTATAAAAAAGAAAACATTGTGGTAACTGGCGGCCTTATCATCCTTAATCAAATGGATTACAGTGACGGTACTGTCAAGTGGGAAATAATTTCCCAATATTTGAATAAGGGTTAAGAATGATCTCTTCCAGACAACCATAATAAGTATACTGTATTATTTTGAACAAATTATTTTTGATGTCTGTTTATTTCTTAATTTATAAAAGTTGTGTGCCTCTGTGATGCTGTAGGGTCATCTATTGGTTCAGAGTTTTATAAGGACTGCAAATGTCCTAAATTTACGATTTAGACGACATTAGAAAACTTAACACTGCAATAAATCGTATTAAAAATATCAGTTTTGTTTCCTTTGGTTAAACCGACTAAATATGAAACATTGTCTAATGTGTACGTATTGTTGAATATAAATATTATTATTCCATATCCGTGACATAGGGATAAACGATTATTTACATAGCGTCATATGATTTTTTCCTCTTAAGAATGAAATACTATATTGCTTATCCTAAAGAAACTGGGTCATCTTTCTCGGAAAGGATCAGTTTATGTAATTTATATAAAAACTGGATATTACACAATATTCAATATGCTTGCGAAGAACGAATTTTGATCTGTTTTCAGTAGGTAATAACTGAAATTGTATGCGCTATAAGATGTTATTAGTGTACTTCGAAATATAATTTAAAAAGCTATCTTTTAAACGGTTTTAAACGTAACGGCTAAACCGTAGGACACGCTTCTTATCACTATAAATCAATGAAAGTATAATTATATAACATCCGGTCTAACCAGAAATCTTGACAAATAAAGTAATCTGTATTAGTAACGAATACAATAGGCTCCGGGAAAACAAAATACAATGAAAGCTGATTTATTAACTCCACCCAATGGTTTGTTTGTTTGTCTAACAAATAAAAGTTCCGACGTCATTAAGATAATGGAACCGATGACGAACTTTGAAAGGGGTTTCCAATTGTTTTGTGCAAAGGTAAATATTTGATCTCCCTTCTGTTAACTTGACAATGTAGCAGATTATTTGTTTATCCTTACTTGACGATACTTAATATTGTTATAATATATTATATTACTTTGATGACTGTTTAGTGCAGAGGTAACGCAAATGCTTACTGCTAATGATTGCTTTTGTAAGCAGGTTTTTTGGGTGTTGCTATGTATTATGTTAGCTGTTCCTTAATTCCATAAACCAAGGCCTGCATGGACTTGGCATGGACATGGTAGGTTAGGTAAAGTGTCCAGATATAGTTAATACAGAAAAAATATATAATATATATTAAGAAATGATTTTACACGTAAAAAGTTGTGGGTACCATAAATGATAATTATAAAGATACAACAAACCAAAAACACGTTAATAAGTATTATTTATATAAGTGAAAAACATAACAAAAGATAGATACTGAGCTAAATAATAAACAGATTAAAAAAGCAATCTAATTACTATGAATTCATCTAATGTGGTTTCGTAAAGCGTATATTGGGGCAAAGAGAATGTCACCGGCTCGTCCCAAGAGAGTCCAAGCGGTATAATTACGTTTTATATTATCGCTTTTTATACACAAAACCCACAGCTCTTCGAATATAATGTTTTTCGTAATGTAACTACGCGGTTTGGGTGTGAAGTATGAATGTATTTGAGTCTGCATTTTAGAAAATACGTATTGTACGAATAACACGTTAATTAAATGCCACTTTTTTCAGGATTTTGGTTTTTCAATTTTAGAAGAGACTGTTTATATTTATTTGGACTTTCTTAACTATGTAAAGACTGAAACTAGAATTGATATTTCAATATATTTTCTAACCAGCTGAAATTACTTCTTTTTACCCGACTGCGCGCCGCAAAGGAGGGTAATGTATTCTTAATTCAATAAGGATAAGGTCAAGCTAAAGAGCGTCAAAACATTAGAAAAAACCATTTTAACTACTTTAAACATGTTCTAAGTTTGACTGGATGGCGGACGAAGTCACGGGCTAAAGTTAGTATGTAGTATGAAAAAAATTTAACTATTAAACACGTAGTTACACTTAGGTATTCATTCATAACCCATTTTGAATCAAAACATTAACTTTACCTAAATTTAAAGTTATCTCTTCTTGGTAACGAAAGGCTTAGTTTTTATACTGATATTATTAAGTCTGTTGCGAAGGCTAGTTTCATGGTTTTATTTAGTATGAAAGCAAGCGTAAATAATAAATGGTGACAACATTTTTTAACATCCACTCAGCCTTGAACCCTTGTCTCATGTCAACGTTTTACTATAAGTAGTTGAATTTCGTCTGTTTAATACTTCTTAACGTAGGTTTCTTTTGTAGGTATAAAAGTTAGATAATAAAGAAAAAACTAACAGAATTAAGATCTTTTCGTGTTGATTTATGTGATAAAATTAACTGCGTATTTCGGATTTAGTTTAGAAAAGCGTTATTTTTATAAATGTAAGGGAAAAAAATAACAGAAATTGACTGGTCTTCTACGTACCTAATACTTTATGCGTCTTAAAATTTTCAATTGTTTAGCAAACGTTGACATTTTTAGACCATTTTGTACCGATATATTATTAAAACACGAGCAACAAAAAATGTATTGAATATTCGATACTTGGATACAGCAAAAATTTAAAAGTTTTACAAAACACTGAATGCTCAAAGGAGAAATTTCCGTCTCCAAAGCGAAGGCCATCAACAATAGATTTGTATTAAATCCACGATTTCCACGTACTTTCTTATTTCTTCGTTTTCATTTGTATACGATGCAGTATTGTGACGTCACAGTATTCACTATGCGTCCATGTTGTTGATATAAAGAATGGGCACAATGAGAATGTATAATAGAAATTTAATTCACATTTTCTGGAAAACGGGTTTCTGATTTTGTATATGTTATTTTATATTCAGTAGGTATTCAGAGAAACAGTTCATATGAATCTCTGAACTAAATTAAAGCTACTATGTAATTACGTTTCAAAATGAAATATTGTCAATATCATTAGCGAGAATATTTGTAAATGCAATGATTGTTACTACTACGATTATATGAATTTAGTATACAAAAAACAAAGGATACTCTTTTCTCTATCTCCACAGAAACGGAAAATACTCGGGGAATGCCACGTGGCATGTATAGTATTATTAAAGTCAATATTTGTAAGTAAACAATATTACACTTAACATAGGTACCAAATTTTTATTTTTGAGAATTACGCACAAATTTTCAATTTGGAATAAGCTAATATGTTATTCTAAGAAAACGGGTTCCCTTATAACAACTGCTATATCATACCTTATTGTTCAGTAGAGGAATTTAGATTGAAAAACCGTTCAGGAAATAGAAAGCGTAATGGATTTAACCTTTCAGCACGCCCACTTATCCGAAATTCTCTTTATTGCCCTCCAACTGTGGGTGGACCCTGTTAGTAAGCTGTCCAATAAAGCTCAAGTACTCGAAAACACTTTTGTATGCATTGTATTAACGATTGTTTAGTTATACGAGTATATAAGTCTTAAGTACCTTCAGTCTGTAGGTACATATTAACGTGTTGCTTACAAATGTAAAAATGTATTCAATAAATTATTCTTATTCTTATATACTCGTAGTTGGGTTAGCGACAATTGATTTAAAACACTTTATTGCACAAAAACAATAAAAGGATGCAGATAAAAAGAAAAAAACTCGTAAGTAGTAATGCACAAAATGTATCGTTACTACGTTTGGTAATATGAAACCATACAAGTAAACAAACTGCTTAAAAATATCTAACAAGCCACGTATATACGAGTATTTTCGATCTAGTTAAAGAACGAAGTCCTGAGGAATTCCCAGATCCGAACTGATTGAAAGGTTTCTGCAATCCACAAAAGTAACGTATGTAAAACGATAAGACTGTTTCTGAAGTCTATACTTCTATTGAAGGCTCGAGTTAAGCCATCTGTGCCCTTAAAACGTCACTAGAACAAGTCTTGCATATAAAATAAAATTGTAGAAAAGATTTTCATATTCCTTTGTTTACCCGCTCGGCGTGAACAAATAGGGTGCATTGTTTAACTGGGCTTCAAGCTTTTAGTTATATTTGAAAATCGAGCTGGCTTGTAAGATCAATTCTAGAAAAATAATAATCAAGATATAATATTATTGACCTTCTTAGAACAGACGCAATCGCAAAATAATACCTACATGATATTTAAAAAAAATATATGCGCCAATTTATAACAAGAATGTTTATAACTAAATCCTTTAAATAAACGTTTGGTTAAATATTCCATATTAATTACATACCTACTCTTGAAATATCTATTTCCATACCAGTCGTTATACGAAAACGAAATTATGTGAAATATTATTTATTTCAATAATCTCTAAGGAGCTCCCAAAATAATCTTCCGTGAATAGGGATTATGATACAGTATTACGTTTCGTCTGTTATGGATTAACTCTATGTAAATTTCGTTTAATCTACTGTATGGTGTATTTGGGTGTATTAAAGTTTGAAACCGTCTAAGACACTATGATTAAAAAAAATATCAGATCCGTTCATCCGATTTAAACCCGTAAATGACGGATACTATTACAAAATATATAATATTACATGCAACTTTTAATACAATAACAAAAAACAAAAAAATGAGCGCTTTCTATCTATACTAATATATAATCTATATCTATCCTTCTATACTAATATATAAAGCTGAAGAGTTTGATTGTTGAACGCGCTAATATCAGGAACTACTAGTTCGAATTGAAAAATTCTTTTTTTATTGAATAGACAATTTATAGAGGAAGGCTTTAGGCTACATAACATTACGCTGCGACTAATAAGAGCGAAGATATAATGTAAAATGTGGAAAAATCGGGAAAAATTATTCATCTTTGAGGGCTTCCTTTTCGTGCGCTGCGAAAACGGTTCAAGATACCAAAAAAATTGAATGAAAGAATTATACTCTAAATGATCTAAAAAAAGTTCGCGACATTATATGTCTATTTTCTAAGATTGACTCCCTATAACATTATAATAGAAATATATCCGAAGGGGAGGAAGTCGCGAGCAACAGCTAGTAAAAAAATACACGTGATACTAAAATATATTTACTAACTTATTACGTAGCTTGATTAATGACGGCTTAACTTTTTTAACAATCACTTTTGAATTAGAAACAAAGTTGTAAAAAAATAAGTAATTATGTAAACATTTTAAATTATACTTATTTTTCTTTGAAATTTTCCTCCTCTGTTACCATTCTTGAATTAGATTCAGTTATTAACATAAATTTTAATAAGATTTACGGTTGCCGTCCGGAAATAAACCTGGCTGTATTTTAATCCATCGCCGTCTCACTTTACAATAAACACATATCCGTCAACGTTACATAATCAATGAAAAGCGTATTTCTCATAACTGCACGAATCATATCATTAACTGCAAGAAAAATAAATTAAAAAAGTATATCCACCAATGGGTTAAGAAGCTCGATTACGCTTCGACGGAGAAGATTCTCGAAAACGTTTTAAAATAAAGTCAGATCACCTTCAATACACACACAAACACACACAACTCACTGACACTCCACACATAAAGCACACATAAACCCACACGGACATTTAATAATTATGTGGTAATAATACTAACAACAATATGTATGTATAGAAACTAAAAAAATATCAGATCATGTTAAAGGAGCCAGTCTTCCACAACACAGGGAAACCTTCTGTGGAAGCTGTGCAAATTTAAATAATGTAATGTTTCTCAATAATTTTTATTTTTTTATTTGTTAAAAAGCACAAAAACTCCCTCCCGCTTGTAAGATCAAACGTAACATAAATCTAAACAGCAGACGTGAAGCAATTTGTCCTCTCAAGAGGCTGTTTTATGAAATTCCTGACTTTGACCGATTCCAAATAGGTTTGCGATATCGAATAGCCCCCAAGTGAGTTCCCTTCGTCCTGGACACATCGTTCATCATTCTGACGTCTGCCAATAACACTTACTTTCTCACGTACGTAATTGCAAAGCGATGCCGTGATTCCAATTTACGTTTAATAAAGTCTGTCCAGAAGGATGAAAGAAACGATTAGGAAATGAAGTTATTTTCTGACGCGTTAACGTGCCTGCTAAATGAGTTGCTGAGAGGGTGAAGATATTATAATTTCTTGTTAAGAAATGTCTTATTACGATTTTTTGGTACCTCTGTTGTCATCAATCAATAACGTATTAAGAGTACCTTTTGTGCATTTGTTAAAAGTAACAAAAAATATTTTTACATTGAAGCGATTTTATTTATCCTAGTAAATAATCTGTATTTATAAAGTTGTATATTTTACGCACGTATAGAAATAAGATTGAATTTGAAAATCAAGTATCAAAGTCGTATTGTGACACATTTTCTATCCACTTTATTGCTCACAGAATTTCTTTTCTTGACATTTATTTTGTGTAGAAGAATATTTTCAAATACATTTTATAAAAGTACGCTTGATAAGTGAAACAATGAAAATCGGAACGTGAATATTTCACTTAGCAAATGGTAAAAAATGTTCTCATCTCACATTGTAACAAAGAGTCTAGACACCTTTAAAAGTATAATGATATTTAATCAGATTAACCGAATTAACTAGCGGTCTTAATAAAAACTTACCTGAAATTTATTCCATTATCTGCTCAAGAGCTGCAGGTTGCTTCACATTTTCCTATGTAAAAAATACGGTGCGACAAATTTCACATTTCCGAATTCCCTTGATGCAATCAATATTTATTACATTATTCAGATGAGCCGTCAGAAACGAGACACCGAGACTTGCTCTAGTTTTTATTCCATTATTCGCTCCCATAGATATTTACAATCCAATAAAACGGGCCGTCATTTTTTCCACAGTCGGGCACGCTCGTAAAAATCACTTTATAGATCTTTTATGAATCAGGCTTCGGTGTTTTCTCAATTATTTATTTGTTGCTTGTCGCGAAGATATTACAAAACAACAAATTGAAGGCACGGTAGAACTATTCTTAACGATTAAAGAATCAACCCAACAGTAAGTATTTGTGCTAAAGATGACGGTAGGTGCAAATTAAATAACATTTAACGATCAGAAGACTGCATAAATAAATGTCGTTAATTATTAAAATCTAAGCCTTTATAAACAATTTTTTATCCCTTAACTATTTTTATAAATCTAAGTTTAAAACATTAATACAAAAAGTTAACATAAGCTATTATTTTAATTTATTTACTAACTAGCAACACAGTACTATCAACTACACGAGGCACACAGTCTAATTGGAACATTTTATCATAAGCACCTGACAACGCTGATAATTGCGTAGTCGTGTTCTTAACAAATAATAACAAGCTTCTAGTTAATGAAGGCAAATATATAGTGCGCTTTCGTAATTGGCATAGTACGAGTAAACGCAAGCATGAAAAGCCAATCAGCTCAACTTGCGATCAAATCTCGTTAATACTGTATCACACGCCAGTACCATTCCGATCGGAATGTCTCTCGCGTACAAATTTTATAATTGAACTGAATTTGTAGGTTGGTTTACGTTCGCATTGTTACATAACTCCCGGGTGCTAAATGAATTTTCAGTTAATTAACGCGGAACTCTTTTGAAGCTTCGTGTTTAATGCGATGGTATAATTATTCGAAGTGTGTGTGTTTGACCCTAGTATGGATAAAATGTAATAGTCTTACTAGCATTATTCAATGCAATGCATATTGTATAGATTTTGAATTAAAGTAAAATTCGAAAAACTAAACTTTTCTGACTTGATTATAATTAATATTGATTTCAATATAAAAATAACAAAAAAAATCGTTGTCTTATTGAAACCCAACGCTACTATTTTGCAGCAAATATTGTAGCCTCTAATTAATATAAAAGTAAATAATTAATACAATATATTAAGTTACTCGTAGCCAAAAACATTCTTTTCCTAGAAACTTATTTCAATCAAGGATAAAACAGAATTCGTTCGAATGATTCCTATTGATTCTTGCAAGTCTAGCGTATTACGCAAGTTCTGGCGAGGTTTATAGCAACGCTCATAAAGCCAAGTTTTATCCGAGCCACCCAAAACGATTTTCCGATACCTATTTTCTTTTAACGCCTTAGACTGACGTTATTATAAGTCGACCGATACTTGACGGCCCTATATTTAGGCTCCAGAATAAATAAATAGTTGTGGTTTGAATGTACAATGTCGTTACTTAGTAAATGTTCTACAAGAGATAGGCAAGCAAAAAATAGCCATGAAAATGTGATGGAGTTATACGTCTAGTACGTATGATTATTTACCAACGGAACTGCTATACTCGTGTAGCAAATTCATAAAGATTTAAGACGTAAAAAATGTTAACAACCCCGTCTTGAAACTGTTTGATTATTTTAAAGAAAAACTGAAGTCATGAATACAAACAGGGTTTAATGTTTACCTTTTGGCCACGCACCAGGAAACCAGAGGGAATTTTATTAACTTTGCACGAAGTCGGTATGAAGTATTGCATTACAGAATATGTAAATCACACTCAAATTTGCAATCTCCGTTGTTAGCCGCTGTTTCTGCATCTGTTAACGTTTTGGGCACTGAAATACATATAATTTGCATTCATATTGTGAAGGAGGATGTGAACCTCACAGAATGTGGTAATACAATTACCTATGCACTTGCTTTAGTTGTGAATGTGGGGGCATCAATTTAGAAATACAATAGAGTGCTTTCACGGCTCGTGGACATTGCCATTAAATTCAATTTTGGCTTTAGAGGGAAGTCCGAACGCATTAGTTTTTAGAATATGGGAACTTGTATTTGATACTAATTGTTTTAGGGTGTATGTTACGGATAGATTTTGTTCTGTTCAATTTTCTGCGTTACGAAATGGTATGATAAAATTTTTGAATATTTTATTTGGACATTGCAAAATATTACAACCTTTCAAATAAATTATTAATGATACAAATGGATAATCCAAGGCTTTAATAAATGCTTGAAGGTGTGTCTTGTATTCACGTCTTGTGCTGGCACGGAGATGGTACCATCTTCGTATAAAAGGCCTTCATTAAATTTGTTTTGTCATATATTACGTTTCGTGCTATTTTCGGGGTAGCGCCAGAAGGATTAGAAGAGAGATAGGAAATTTAGTTTTTTTAAAACCTTTTTTAACCGACTTCAAAAAAGGAGGAGGTTCTCAATTCAATTAAATTTGTATGTTCACCGATATATTCGTCAATTCTAGATAGTAAAACAATAAGTGTTAGTTTGGTTAAATCGATATTGTATAGTTTGTACTAGCATTTACTTGATTTTTACCGACTTCAAAATTATGAAATAACTATTAAATCATTTCTATACTAAATGAAAATGTGTATTACTACACAGGAAGTATTACTGGAAGCAAATTTACTTTTTACTTTGTAGTTTCAAGTCGGTTTATTTTTTGTTAAGAATTATTTTATTTTTTAATCTTTCGTCAATACGTTCCTTTTTTTTCATTTTAAAGGTTACGAGCTAGGATAAAGGTTTATCAATGTCCGTGGGCGGACGTGATTGCCTCATATATAAAACTATATATAAAATAATAAATAGGTTATATTCAAATGATATCTCCAATCAATATATGTATGGAACTAAGGCACAGGTAACTCGGGATTATACGGTCTTTGTATGTGATCGATCATACTTCGCTAACACATGGAAATTGTATTAGGCACCTTCGAGCTCGCTCGCATACGCATAGATGTATCATTTCATTAGACGATACTAAACCATTTCGTGCGATTTGATTGATCCTTTAAGCCCGAATGATATATGCGCTGTTTACTATGTATGGCTGATTTTGTGTATAGTGCTTTGGAATTTTTAATAATATATTGCGATCTTAAATGATTGAATATTGCGAGACTATTATTATTTTTATAAACTATACAATCTGTTTCCCACGGTTTTTAATCGCTTTAAAAGTGGTTTAGCTCCTTGAATATTTCAATAATTACGATTTTTAATGATATAAGCTTAACTTTTAAAAAAATTCTTCACCCAGTTTGAGTTATAAGTGTTCTAACTTATATGAAATTTATCAGAAGCTTTTATGGATGTATGGATTTTAAACAATTTCTGTTTCAGTTTTATCTCGATAAACTCGATCCTTCCTTTGCGTCATTTTTATTGTCATTCGCTATTCAGGACAGTTACGAATTTCACAAAGCAAAAATCATTGAAATCGGAATAGACGTTCTCGAGTTCTAAGCGACACTAACCCGGCATTGTTTTATTCACCTTTATAGGAACATTGACAAAAACAGTCAATTGTTTTAAATTTCCATTATCACTACATAGTATAAAACAAAGTCGCTTTCTCTGTCTCTAAATCCTTATATATGCATACTCATATGATTTTTTAAATGGTAGAGTGATTCCAGAGGAAGGTTTAGATTTATAATACATGCATAATATATGTGTGCGAAGCCGGGAATGGTCGCTAGTCTTCTTTATTATAATATATAAAAGGAGAATCTGACTGACTGACTGACTGACATATCAACGCACAGCCTAAACGGCTAAACGTAGGCACTTGTAATTTGAAAGTGTGGTAGCTTAGGTGCTGTAGAGGTGCACTAGGAAAAAAAATTCCGAAATTCCCATGGGAACGGGAATTAGCGGGAATATACTTTTGTATGAAAAATCTAACCCAATTAAGTTAGACGCTTGTAATTTAGCATGAAGGTACCTTAGTAAACTGGAAGCTTCGTTGAAAATATACAAATGTTTTTTCCCGCTAACTCTAGCGGGAAAAAACATTTGTATGAAAAAATTTAAGCTGAGGATAGGTAGGATAGGTACAACGTAAACGAAGTCGCGTCGGGTCATCGAGTCTTCTAAAAAAATTCAAAAGATTCAAATAAGTTAAGTGTGTACACTTCACATATATTAAAATCTTGTCTAATAAATATTATATTCTTTCAAATATAACTTCTAAGGCCTCAATGAAGTCACTAAGAATTTTATCAAATTCTCTTCATCGCAGCAAACTTTTTCATAGCTACTCGCTACAAAAAGAATTTCATTTGTGCTAACGTAGGTTCAAATATATTTCTGAACTTCTAATTTTGTCTGTATTCCCAAGCATCGATGTTAGCTTTGATACCGTGCAGCGTGTCAAAAGAAATATTAAAAAAATGTTGACCTTCTCTCGGCGTTTCGGAGAGCTGTAGTTTATAGTAGTGATGTTTTGGGTAAACTTTTATATTTCATTTGACGGTTGCACGGAATTGCGAACACAGGAAAGTATCGTTTAGCTTAAAGGATTGCAGATTTTCCATTTATTTAACAGTGGTTAAAACCTCTATATGTTTTAGTTTAACATTTATGAATCTAGAATAGTGTGTTGAATTTTTGTTTTAAAAGAGACGGATTGTATTAAACACTATTCTACAAAACTATATAAGTAGATATTATAGTTTTTCAGAAGGTTCGTTTTATTGTATTAGAGACCGCTAATTATAATGTCATACTAAATTACTTATGTAATGTGTTTTCAATAAAAAAAATTCAGCGTAAATGCTACGTAATAAAAAGCTATTTGGCACCAACATCTTTCAATACGTTCGAAAGCAAATAAATGAAGTGGAACACTGTAATCAGCCTTATTGGGCTAAAATGTAAATGTGTTGAGAAATTCGACGTCTCAGCTCTCCGAGTTCATTCAAGGAACTACCCCGAAGCCCACGGATCTATATGAAGGAACAGAGGCGAATTGTTTTTTCGTATACAAAATTTAGATTTAGATAAGACCCTGTGAAAATAAGATCGGAAATTTAACGGAGCTAAGATTGTTTCGTTGTTGCGAGAATGTGCGAAACGTTTTTTGTATCGTCTTGTATGTTAAATCTGAATTATATTTAAAGCGTCTTAAAGATACGGAATGACACAATTGAATGTTTCATTTGATTACAGCGAGGCTAAATAGAAGGGTAGTAATGTATGTGTCACTCTATTGCGAAAACTATTAAACCAATTTTAAGATTCCAATCTCGTGGGAGGTTGAAAAAAGATCTTGTTACAGGACAGTTAGTACATAATTGAACTCCCTATAAGCTAAGAAGAGTAAAACAAATCTTAACAATTTTATACGATCCTTTATAAGCTTTCTAATAAGTCAAGATGTTGTTATAGAAATTCTCCTAGTAGGAGGACAAAAAACTTTTATTTTTGTAACATCAAATACTAACTTTTACACCCACGGGAGCAACAACTTTGTCATATAAAAATGTTTAAGAGGACAAAATAATTAAGAAACATAATGAAAATAATGAGACAAGTACAGTTAGGTCGGATTTATTATTTTTAGAATCTGTATATTATATTACATTTTCTGTGCCGGAAATTTGACTCGAAAAATAACAATATTAATTACCTAAATCATTAATAATATATAAGAAGAAACAATCAATGTTGTTAAGTCAAGGTTATATACCTTATGGTTGTTTTTTTTGTTGTCAATTTTAATTTTGGTACTTGTAACTGTTAAATTTTTTAAATAGAAATATGAAGAAGTAGTTTCCTGGAAGTAATAGCTTATAGCCGCGTAAGGCCGTCATTTATATACGATTTATAGACTTATAACCACAATAAAACATTACAGTATGGTAAGACAATCGTCCACATGTTAGTTCAATAATCATTACTTATTAAAAGCGACATGCAGAAACAACAACGATCGATCGCCTACGTTTATTGCATGAAATAAAAATAAATGTATATAGGTTTACATATCTACTAACATGTCTACAAATATTTTTTTATAGCATTGTTATAGTGTGAGGACTTGAAAAGGTTTGAAAAAAGCGTTGCAGGAAATATTTCATCTATAACTCTTTACAAGGCGAGCAAATAAATAATAGAAAATTAAACACACATATACAACATTGCAATAGTATAATAAAATATTTAAAATTACAAATCAACTTCACATTTTAATATTTTATTATTATGTACTTTTGTAGTTCGTATTAAACTAGTAGTTTTATGTAAAGAAAAACTATAAACCGTTATTACAATGTTTTTCAGACTAAAACAAAACGAGTTCTATCAGTTAAATTATTATCTATAAAAGTTAATTGAAAAAAACTTCAAAATAACTCAATTTCAATTCACAATTGGCTTCAATATAAATATAAACTGTTTTGCTTCTATCTCAAAGACAGCGCATCGTATTTTTAGTAAAAATGTTTAGTTTAAATTTAGTAAAACGATAAAAGTTAATTAAAAAATAAAAGAAAAGCATTCAGATAGCACGCTCTTAATAAGAACGGTTGAAGATATCTTGGCGCGTAAAATTTTATGGTACTGTGTATTTTTCGAGCTTTTATTTAGTCTTTTGGAATCCATCTCTGAGTGAGGTTGTAATTAGTATGCACGGTAGGGAGACCGGTGACGATCTATACGTTGACATCTACATTCTACAAGGTAGCCGTACCCAAAGGCTTTTAAAACCGAACTAATATTCGCTTTTTCGACGCTTATTTAGTGTTCATACAAAGCTTGTAAAAATTGTATTTTGATTAGAACTTTAATAAAGGGTGTTTTTTTAATGACATAATAGCAGAATAATATCATAGATACATAGTTATTATTATCTAATAGTAATCAGTACTTAATTAAAGACTTTTAAATAGTATTATAATACTTATTCGATACATCACATTTATTAAATCTTGACATCGATTTATTGGAAATTATTATTGGCATTACAAAACAGTCAACATAATATCTATTCAAAAAAGCAACATCCTCCTTATTCTAGAGAAAAAAAACATGAAAAAAGGGGTAAGTTAAATGTATTATTTTGATCACTAATTGCAATTCTTGTTACATAAAGATACCATTCGTTAAAATGAGGTGACGATACAATGTACAACCTATTCTTGTGTTGAAAATCTTGGCATCGCTAAATGATTATTATGTGATTCAGATTTCTTTGTACGAAAACTAGGCCTCGACCTAATGACCAGAGTTGGCATTTCAACACCTCTTCGTGGAAATACTAAAGAATTTTTATTTTATTGTGATTTGTATTCTAGCTAGTAGGAAAAAGGTTTCTATTTTATTGTCGCTATGTTAGCCTCGAGACATTTCGATTATAAATCTAACTACGTATGTGCGCGGAGCAAATTGACAACAATAATGTTTTTAAATTGCAGACATTTTAACAATGGTGAATAAAATTAATTGCATAGTTTATAGGTCATTTACTTTTACGAACTTTACCATGTACCTTTACCTTATATTGTGAAGGTCAATAAAGTATATCTAAAGAAAGATTGTGTTATTTTATCAATTTAGAGCTCAAAACGTAAAAGTACTATTGGTGCGTTATATGTTTATTTAACAAACATTGATTATGTTAAGCACAAGCACATTAATTTACTGTATAATCTAATAATACTAGTATTAGAAATAAGTAATGTTTGTGTGTTTGTTTAATTGTAAGGTGTAATTTCGCGATCTACTGAATCGATTTTAAAAATTCTCTCACCACTCTTTCATAGGCTATATAAATAAAGGATTGTAAATATTATGCCCAACGAAGTGGGCACGGGTCAGCTAGTTGGAAATATAGCATATTACCTAATTGGATACCTAAAATCAAAAATCAGGTTTGTTAAAATTATATTTGCATCTAATTAATTCAATAAATATCATCATGAAGTGGTCGGAAGCAATTAATTGAAACCACTGACTCATTAAAATACACCCAATAAATATTTGTTCAGAGCATTTAATCTGTTTATGGAAATTTGAATCTGTCGCGATTTTACACCTGAATATGTCAATATTTTAACTCAATTCATGTTTGGAAATAGGGTCTATACAGTAACAGGCTCTGTCCAGTGGTTTGACGTAAAACCAGATCGGGATTGTATGGAATTTTAAATTTAAAATATATAAAAAGCTTTCCGTACACGCTTTCGTTTAACTAGCGTTACATAACGTATGACAAAAAGAATTGGTCTAACTGTATTCGAGTAAAATGTTAAGGGGTTTAAGCAAATTATTATTAATATTTTTAACCGCCGACAGCGAAGCAAAATGAAAGATAACATATTTTGGCAGTGTTTATGTTGTTCCTTTTATTACAAAGCCACAAAGGCTTTTTTCCCCTAATTTTAAGGTGGGCAAGGGAATTGGTTACCATTACAGGCAATAGTCCATTATCACGTATTATTTGTAACATTGTTAGTATATTGTAAACTACTTTCTCAATTTTAATAAATTAAGTATCAAAGGATTCATACTGATGATGAGAGAGATTTATTATAATGTAATACTTTTCAATTTATTTTACATCGCCAATATTATATCTGAAGTAAAATTTACTTGCAGGAAGCATTTTGTTAATAATAGTAGGTGTATTTTAATAGCCTCGATACTTGTAAC
This sequence comes from Eurema mandarina, assembly GCA_018238005.1. Lineage (NCBI taxonomy): Eukaryota > Metazoa > Arthropoda > Insecta > Lepidoptera > Pieridae > Eurema > Eurema mandarina. The sequence continues at coordinate 26,395 of DWAJ01000038.1, read as the reverse complement.
GAAAGGCTTTAGAAACGGAAAAGCCTGCTTTATTAAATAAGCTCACTTAAAGAGCGTTTATTTATCGATACTGCCGATGTAAATAGGTAAGAAAATATGATTCATATTTTAATAGCAGTTCCAAGCGTCGTCCAAGAGAAATTTATTGCAATTGGTGCTTGAAACCCTACTTTGCCTCGGGTTATACAAGGCCTTCTACATTCGTGAATTTAAATTTTCATAGAAAATTTTGCGAAAGAAATGGCTTTGCTATAAAATGGTCTTTTAAATCGGCTCAAATTGGCTCGCTTGTTTTGTTGTCTTCACGTTTTAAGTTGAGGTTTTCACGCTGAATTAGAGCTAAGATTTTATTTGTATTTTTTGTTTTACCTTGACACTTAGCCCTAATAAGCCGTACAAGCGTGAGTCAGGGTCGCTCACTGAGGGTTCCGTATATAATATTACTATAAAATTCGCAATATGACCATCGACTCTTTTTTATGATCTAACAGCTTTTATTTCAAATTTACTCTGTTGATTTTCTATATAAATACTCATGTTTAGATACTACGGACACCACAATGATCTGATAAAGATTCAATTTTCTACTGACCCTAAAAACGACGTCACTTTGTTAAAAGTAACTATTTTTTAAATAAGGAAACAGACACAGAAACGTTACAACAGATAAGTTATTGACTAAAAGTAGAAGTAAATATCAACAATATCCAAATAAAAAAAAACAAAGACAAGCTATTTCATACAACTCGATGTCATCCAAAAATGTGTTCTTTCATCAAGGTGGCTAACAAGCTTGACGTTTGGCAGGTTTCGGGGTTCACGCGCCACGAAAACACGTAGTCATCCGGTGATCTATCCACAGTCGGGTTGCCATCAATTATATCGGATTATACAAATTGCATTTTTTTATTGGCAACACCCTTTTCAATCTGTGGTACTATTTAAAGTTTAATTAGTTTATCATTCACGATTAGAAATTTTAGAAGTCCATTCACTGTTCTCTTAAATATGGATAATAAAATGTGTCATAGTAAATGTACATTTAATAGAAATGTAATTAAAAAAAAATGAAAATTTTAACTTGATTTAAGTGGATAATAAGAGTATTTTGTATGTAAGATTTTGTATGTAAGTCCATTTTTGTTGGTGTAATATAGTTGTGGAAAATAAATATAAAATTATAAATTCTTACGGCCTTGTTATAAAACAAGTTTAATATTTTTAAGTACCGACAGCCCTGTTTGAGAGAAATTACATTAGGTCGTGTAAATGAAAGATAAAATTGGACTGAAACAAACTCTCAAAAAGACCTTCGGTTTCAATTGGAATCCGAATTATACGAAGTACCTAACATCTTATGTATAAAAACTTCTACATTAGCTGAATGAAGTATTCACTATATTTCAAGAATAAAACTTTTATTTTTAGTATCAAAATTTAACGTTTCATATCTAATAAGAATATCTTATAATGTGTTTGCTTACTTTTTAGACCAAATATTCAAAACGAATATGGTAGATCCATAAAGATAAAACCCTTGGATATCATCGTTTGATAAACCTTTTAAAAGTAATTTTTATGTTACTATGTATAATAATTTATATTTGAACTTCTTTACATTAAAAGAGCAACTTCTACAGTATCATAATGTAAATACTGTTTTCCGAACTTGAAGTAATGAACATGAAATACTTACTATGTGACTAGCTACTACAACTACTGTACTTACCATGTACTAGCAGTAAACGAAAAATTTGAACTACAAGTCCTAAATAAATAAACGTCTTGAATTAGTCTATCTTTTTAACAACTGCTTGAGAAGCGATCGCGTACTTTTAAAGACATGAGCACATATTATAAGGATATAGGGACAGAAAAAGTGACTTTGTTTACTGATGATACGTTTCGACGTTACCTTGATGAAACATGTATCGTTAGAAGAGCTTTACTAGATAATGAAAAATCACTGCTGAAACAGAGTTTCCTATGAGCTGTATAAGATTGATTGACGTGTATTAAACCATTTATTCTCTGTTGACACGTGTCGGTTGTTGCGTCAATATTTTTTGGAACAAAAACTAACTGCAATTTGTTTAGATCAACGTTTGACGTGTGAATTGGGTTTTTTATTTATATCAATACTTTAGAAGTTTTTTTAGGCTTATAATGCGAACTATTTTTTTAAATGATTATATTATTATTAATGTTAGTTCACTCGCGAAGTTTTCGTTGCCGTAGGAACTCTTCAAAAAATTTGTGTTAATCTAGGCTTTAATTTATACTATTATAAACTACAGTCAAATTAATTTCGTAGGCTTTGCTTGACAGAATAACAAATATTCAAACATCCTGACAAACTTCGTTTATTATATTAGTAAGGATTAATACAATGAAATAAATAATTAATGAATCATCTAAATATGTTCATTTCTGAAACAATCTATCATAATTACGTTCTAGCTTAGTTCAACTTAGTCGCCATATTATCGGACACAAACAAATCGACATTATTATCGACACAGACTTTCTCCAGCTATAAGTAATTGATAATATTATCTACTCTATTTTATAAATGCATGTGTTATTTTTGTTCCAGAAATTCTGCTCCTCTTTTGTTAAAAATACTTCGAAGCAACAAAAGACCAAAGAAAAGCGTACACTTACTCGTAACACTTCTTTGTTATTTATTTGTATATAGAAATAAGCCACAGCCGGAAAAATAAGCTGTGTTTCTTGGCGCTCGGCTTTGCTTTGCTCAGAGAAGCAATTAGGATTTATTAGTCAACCGGTTACATGGCGTTGAAGTTCGTATCAAAATTAAATCCCATGATTAAAAAATACTTTTTTATTATTAGATATATTTACAACAACATCACGCCTTGTTAAATTCAAAACCGTAGGGAGAAAACGTGTTTTGTTCACTTTTATTGACTATGCCCTGAAATACCTAACTGTCATTTATAAATTTGAAAATAGAATGCTAGTTTATTGTTAAAAATTTTTTATTGAATGCCAGTTTATATCGAAAGTCCACAGACAAAGGTAGTCATTTAGAGTATCATCAGATAACCCTAACGCAATGGCATATCAAAAAGATCAATGTTATTGTACAAGTACAGTCACTCAGTAAATCATTGCTTTTCCTCGAGGGTTTTTCTGGTAATGAATAAACCTTTTAAACCTTATCACCGCGCTACACCCGAATGTTATAAATATAGAGATTACATACAACTACTAAATAGAGCCTTCCAAAAGGATAAAAACCCGGGTTCCTATCGTGACCAACTATCTTAAACAAAATCTTTCCGAATTGAAAAGTCTCATCAAACGTTCTTGTCAAACGAAATTGAGTTCTACGTGAGTACTTTAAGGTTGTTTTTGGATAGGAGGTGAATGTTTAGATATTTTTTATCAATAGTAACGGTACACCACGAGTCCCTTTTACCACGCGAGGCCTACATCCATTTACTCTTATTACTATTACTGTCACCACATCCCGTACCGCATTTGTTTTTTTGTGCGTCTCTCAACGATTCCTAAACGAAAATTTAATTCTTAGAATCTTGTATGATTCGAACCAAAATATTCTATTGGCTAAGATTACCTGTACATATATTTTAATATTAATTTACTTAAATCTGAAAAAGGGAATATAAAAAAAATTACATTATTCGTTACAATTTTGTTTTGATATTCGTTTTTCTGTCTATTATAATATTACTATATGTATTTAGATGTCTAGGCTAAGATTGTTTATTATAACGTGTGGACACCAGTCCAATAAAAAAAATACATTGGACTTTTAATAAAGGTTGTAAGCTATTTTATCTTACACAGCGCCCGGGCGAAACCGGGAAGCGAGCTAAATACAACAACTAATATCGCAAGATCAATGGGCTTTCTTGTTCATCTGGTCATAGAGGTCAGAATTATTAGGATATTGAATTGTAAAAGCCTTCGAGGTTGATTGAATTGCAAAGGTTGTATGTCAAGTGATTCGTTAAACCAACCGCTCTAGAATCAATATGGCACCTCGGACTGACCTCACCTTTACGTCTTCCCTGGCTCCTTGCCAGAAATAACTTGGCCCAACATAGATTGATTTTTAAATGGGACATTGGTTTTTAGCGGTACATCCGTAGTTTGAATAAAACATTGTGAGAATTGTGCATTTTGGACATTTAGTTACGCATTTTGAGTGCGTATTTAAAAACAGGAATTTGAAAGTAGTTGTGAATCATAATTAAAAAATATATATGACGCGGGGCCGGGCGTTAACTCGTTATATCAGACATGGTGATTATCAAAATCAAAGCGTAGTTGTTCACTTTAACAATGTGTTTCCAATATTAAATTATAAAAGTAAGAAAATAATTTAGGATCAACACGATAAATCACGATTTAGTTGGTAACGCAACAAGTTCATCCACCCGACCATCAGCGCACGCGCTCCTCCAATCTGACAGCCGTTACTTGACATCTGTCAGCTGTCAAAAGTTATGCCGACTACTACTACTAACTGCTTGACGTTGCCAGCTAATTCGTTATAATTAATAAAACGAAATGATAATAAAAAATCACAATTAATTCTGACGCTTCGACATAAATATTCTTATGAGATCTTTACTCATGGTATTATAAAATGTCTGAATAAGTGGCACTTTTAAGGAGTGATCTCGATCACATATATCTAATTTCAAATCATCTTATCCATTGAATCTTATCTAGTTTAGTAAATTACAAACTTGTTAGATCACCATCATACATCAAAATTCGTATTGAGTTTTACGTAGGTTGAAATCGCGAGGAACTTAAATAACTCATTAGGTACAAGTAGTAAGTTTTAATAATAACAGTTAAAAATAGGATGCCACATAATACAGGGGTATACCTTTATATTTTCTTTTTGGCATAGTTATTAATTTTAACATTTCATATTGAGCATATCTATAATAATAACAGCTATAATTAAAATAATTAGCTTAACTGATTACTCTTGTTATAAAATTTAATTTTTGGTCAAGTGGTAGTATTAAGTCAATATTATAAAGCTTATTTTGCTATCAACTAATAATTTCAGTACATTTCGATTTTAATTTAATAAAAAACTACAAAATAATTGCAAATGATTGTGCTTTGCTACTTCAGAATTAAATTTTCAATCGATTGAATTCAAATACGGCGCTTTTACATAATACATTACACGTAGCTCAAATAAACAACAGTATGTTTACTTCAATTACACCGCATAGAACCTAATTAGCTCGCGTAAGCTTTGTTAAACATAGATTAACTTAATACGGGGAAGGGTTTGGATTAGGGCAAACTGGGATAGGGACGATAAGTTGGACGAAGGCTGTTTATGCTAATGGAATTTTTATAAGAGCAAATAAGCGTATGTCTCTTAGACAATGAAGAAATTAAGCAGAGAAATTAAGTTATTAAATTATATTAAATCTACATCAAATTAAAAAATTTAATCTTCCTTTGGCATAATATACCTATTGATTTTGACTACTTATATCAAAACCAAAAGGACAAGGTTTAGGCCGATTCGAGAACCCCTATGTCTTTGAAGCAGGGAAAAGAAGCAAAAGTTCACAAGATTAGAAACTAGAGCAAGCCTAAAATGGATCCTTGTGGAACACCCATTTTCATTACAGATCGAGGATTCGTGTTAAGTGACACCGTTTGAACTTTCGTCTTCAGGTCAATGAGTTAGATGACGTTGGTACTTTTATTTCTGCAGTAACGTTCACTTACGAGCTTTCGAAACAAAGTTTCATGTTCAATCCAATCAAATGCTTCAGAAAGGACGTAAAATAATTGATTGTACTAGGGCCTTAATTTCTAAATAACTGCTACTCTAACGACATGTTTTGAAATTTATGGAACTGACTTGTTTTATATGTGTGATTTTTTATATGTAATTTATTTTCTCACGAATAGCTTTATGCATTTAAAACGGGACGTCAAATAACTTTACCTTACATATTGATCATTAAACATTAATCCTTCAAAATTATATGAACATTACATATATGAAACAACGGTCGCCTTTGCTTTTAGTATAAAGAGGTTTGTTGACTTATTTTGTATATTACGATGTTATCGATATGAATTTCGTCAAATGCTGGGAAAACAACAAACAATCGATAATTAGCGAGTTGGCTTATATTAATGCTGATTACAGTTATGGCTTGGAAATCAATTCGAGGAAATTTCATTACGTCATGTAGGTATAACTATGTTTACTACAAATCAAGCAAAACATTATATACTAATTACAGTAAGTACATGTTTGTACAAACTTACAATTTCAAAAGTAATTTTAGATTTTGTGTTAGTTTTATTTTAACGTATATTTATAAAAGTAACAAAAGTAATTACATCTTCATAAATCCATACATTATATTTTCTAAGATGTATGAATCAATAAGATACAAAGAAGTATTTCTCGAAGAAGGACATAATATTTATATTATAAGTTAATAGTATCACAATACAATAAACAATCTTTTGATTTCTAATGCTTATAAGTTACTTATTTCTTCTTTGTTGCCAAGGAAACAATATCAAAGGAAAGACGATTGATATAAAATATATAAGATCAATTTGCAAATACGATAATCTTAGATAGTATTTTAAAATATGTTATCTGTTAGTCATAATTCAAACTATTTATTTTGTATCTATGGAAGCTTACCGAACTGTCAAAAGGGATTTAAATAGAGAATAAAGATATTTTTACTTATATCACATACCATAGTTATTTTAACAATCAAATTAACTACTATATATACGAGTACATGTTCTAGTTTTGGCTGTCCTCTATATTATTAATATGGATCTGAGCATGTACATAATGTAAACAGGTATATAGTATTCGTATTCATGAAATCCCTTCGGGAAATTAAGACGTAGAATGTATTTGTCATGAAGACCTGCGGAAGTTTGTGTTTAAAACTGTATATATAAACGTTATTCTCTAGTCTTTCTATTGTTTTATGTTGAAAATAAAATCAAAGTTTATATGAAATTAAACGCGGACGGAGTCGCGAGCAACAGATAGTATAAATCTTTACGCTAAAACAATTCATTCAAATTGGTATCGTTTTTGGGCCTCACTTATTTAAACAATATTAAAGATGCTTTATTATTTTCAATGTGTTAATAAACATTTGTAGTACGTTTAAACTTATAAATTTGCCAGTAACTATTATAGCTCGTAGATAAGAGATGGTTCGCTGTGCAAAAGGTTCGGAAGCGCCTTCAATTGATTTATCTTGCGTCTTCCCTTTGTACTATCGAAGTTGGAACTAAATCACACGCTGTATGGGAAGATTGCATTTTCATAACATTACTGCTGCGATAAATTGCTTCTGAATTCTATGTAGGTAAGCGAGATTTGGTGGCATTATAATTAAAAAATAACTGCGGTAAAATTAAATTTATATTCCTTCACTAATGTTCTGAATTCGAGAGTAACTCTGTCAATCTATATTTTTTGCCCACAACCCTAAACTACTAATTTTGACAAATTCGGTACAGACATACCTTTTTATATACCTACCTCAAAAGTTTATGGAGTTTTGTATGGAAGTTGGTTTTATGTGAAACTCGATAAATGTATATATGTATAGGGAATATGAATACGAAAGAAAGTATATATATTCGTCTATTTTAGAAATTAAACCGGCGAAAACACGGGGTATAGCTAGTACCCAATAATTACCTATAGGTAAATGTTGGTTTTTGTATACAAAAACCAACATTTAATATACAAGATATAGGTTTTTCTTGAGGACCTATTGATAACGGAATCACTAAAAAACCTCGAGCATCTATCGATTACAGCTTCATACACCGAAATTTGCTGAAGCTATTTTGTGAATTATATGGGACGGGGAAAGGCCTCCCCGGTGTAATGAACTAGCCTTCGAAAAAATAAACGCAGAATGAATGGCCACCCTTCGCAGTTACTTTTTTGATGTATAAGAACGGTTAGCCCCTTTATTGACTAAGTTTCTCTAAAGATTATAAAACTTGTATAGAAACATTCTATTTATGTTTGCTTATCTTTTTTTTTAAAACAAGCGGGCAAACGAGCAGGAGGGGTTCCTGATGGTAAGTAGCCACCTCCTCCATTATAATTCACGAGGGACTCATGAACGTGTCGTCGGTCTTGATTTTAGGGAGGAGTGTGCTCTCTTCTTAGATGTCTCCAGGTGGTAATCAGATTGCAATGCTGCCGATGGAAGCATTTTCCATAAGGAATCTGAGGTTAAGCGACCACTTCTGTTATTGGACTGTAGCAGGATAGAGCTTCGCGAATCTGTTGCTGATCTTTAAACTTAGAGGAAGGATAAAGTTAGAAGAAACAATAGTTGTAAATAAAAAATGCCCGTGATTCTCTCGCTTAACAAACAAAACGCAATGACATCTCTGGCGTCAATCGAATGATATAAAAAACCGCTTTGAAATGCAATGTAAAGGCTACAATAAATACGCTTTGAAATCGTTTTATGGTTGGTCAGACGGCGAATTTCTGTTAACGTCCCAAATATGCCATTCCAATAAATCGCACTTTGTATTTAACGTTATAAAAGCATTGCAAATTTTAATAATAGCTGGCGAATTTGAGGATAAAATTGTTTTATTGTCAAATTTAATATGAGTGTAGATCGACCGCAATCGGGTTTACAGGCGATACTGAGAGTGAAACGTGTATTCAAAAAAATATATTTGTATAAGCGTTTAGTAGGTACATATTTATAACTAGCGGACCCGATAGACTTCATTCTATCAAAAAAAAATCCCTTAAATTTTTCTCGTTGTAAAAGCTATAATTGGACTTCAATGAAAATTTAAAACAAATTAGCCAAATTACATTTTTATATCAGGACTGTTATTTAATTTACTTGTCTCATAAAACCTCCTTGTGGATTCATCATGGCGTTCCCAGTAAAATAAAACGTAGGACTCTTTAAAAAGTTTCTTGCGTTTCTAAATTGACTATACATTGATCAATTTCAGTGATACACCAAAGGTCCTCTCATACAAAAAAAAACAAAAAAAGAATTGTACTGTACAATACCTGTAATTCTTGAACAAAACTTAATTACCTAGCAAGTCATTGTGTTTAATTTAGTATGAAACTGTGGATTTTTTAGACTATAGGCTGTTAAACTGCTGAGCAATGATTGAAAGAGAAAATTAAAGACAGTCTAATGAATTAGACGATTTGTAATAAAGAAAAATTTCCAGACCTTTCAGCGATTTCTTGTTTTATACTGTAGCCTTTTTATCCTTTATTTTCAAGACACATCAAATAAAAGTATTGAAGAAAGCTTTATATATTTTAATTAATTTTACTGTTTAAGGTGGTCTAAGTCTTTGCAGCTTTTTTTTATTGCGAGTCGACGTATATAAATACTAATAATAGAAGCACCATATAAAACTAATTCTATTTAGGTATGAATGGCGTTCGTATGAAACCTTTCATTACAAATTTCCTCGTATTCAATATATCTTACGAGTACATTAACCTAATGTGTTCTAATTTGTATCCTATACGTTTCACTTCTCACACTCCGTGATATAAAAAGATAACTCAATAATAATAAAGCTTATTACGCACTCACCTCATTTGACGAGACATGACGAGCATATAGCTTTATAAGCGAGAAAATCACCAAGAAAATATTGATGTCACGTACACGACTCATAAATAATGTCTAGCAATTCCTTGGGAAATTATTTCCGTGAACGTGTGAAGGAACGCACTAATTACTTACAAATAAATTATACAAACCCATGATGTCTTGTTTCGGAAGTTTCGTAGAGTCAACGAAGATTATCTCTTAATTAGAAGCAAATTATTTTTGTTTAACCATTAGTTAATTATTGTCAAAAGTTTGTGCGCAGTTCTGAAGGTTTGGTAAAAAGTTTTATTTAAAAGTAATAGTAGGTTATTACTAAAGAATATATGAACATGTTGAATTATTCTGTACCACACCGTTGAGATCAATATGATGAGAATTGTACTATGTATATCATGCCCAATAGCTTTTTAAGTTTCAATTTCTTTTATCCGTGAATCTATTAAACAATTCTATAATACAAATCTCAAGAAATCATTAAAACGATCTGAAGTTTTAAGTGGTTTAACAAACCGAGTATAGGAATATGTACTATAAATATTGTCAATTATAATTTTATAAATGTTTTTCTAAACCTCGAATAGAAATGTATATAAATAGTTGACATACAACCAAAGTCATTTGGATAATCCAGCTTTGAACGTTTTCTTAATGTTCCTTGGTGAGATAAGTTGATGTCAGGAATTCCGTATATTTAAGGTATACAGATAAAATTTTGCTAAAAATTTTATCTGTATTACAGTGGAATTCATTTATAACTGTAGCAATGAAGTTGGAAATATTGTGTCTGAATTATATTTATCTAAAGATGATATAATATTCAGCAATTAATAGCATAAAAGCAAATTTCGTATATTAGTAAATATTAAACAGCTAATTTTAATAGGTAGGTAAATTCATAACAACAACCTTTGAATCATAATTTAGACTATTAAATAATAATACACTTTTTATAGTTCTATACTTTTCTTAAAATAAGATTCTAATTTCAAACTATGAATATCCAACGTATTTTTTAAAGTAAAACAGCATTTCTAGTTAAGAGTTCCAAATACCCACATACAACATTCATATCTAAAAAACACTTAGAAATGAAACAAAGAGCGATTCATAATAACACATGAATACTTTATACGTCATACTCGTACATATATATCTACTAGCAAAGTATATCATAACGTTAATAAAGGATACATACCCAATTGACTGAGTAAACACAGCGCCGCTGGAAGCCACATAACTGCTGTCCCTTTTCACATAATTACCTTAACACATCACATCACATGAATTCGTTCTTACACTTGGCACTTCACTGTCACTGTCTTTGAAGCCTCTGAAAATTGTATGCTGTTAGATTTTAATATCAACGATTAATTAACGTGGTTTTATGAAGCGTTTTTAACCTATACGATAAGTATTTATCGCTAAATATACATAGTAGGTATAAAAGATGTCCTATTGATAGATTTATTGGTCTCTTTTGCTAACCATGTCACATATTTTTTAATAGTTTGTTTATAAGCGGTTATAGGAAAATTTCGCGAATCAAAACGTACCTTCACGACGTTAAGGCAATTACTCGCAATATTTTAAAAAGTGTGAGGGTAGTTTTGAGGAAACTTCTATTTACTTGCGACTTCTTTCTAAATAGACTCGATATTTTCCAGGCAATCCGCGATTCCGCTTTCACTGTTAAAAGTTAAGTAGGTACAACGGTTTAAATAATGTAAAAAAAAGTTTTAGTTTGTTGCGAAGTTTAAAATAGTCTAATAATATTTAGTCCGTTAATTACACAATACGGCGTGTTTAAACTGAAATTAACGTGTTTTTCTTAGTAATAGTTAACAACTCGAATTGTTCTACGTTCATAAAAGAATTAATAAATAACGATACAGAAGACATTTAATTAATAAAAGGAAATGTTCTTTTATTATTTAATTTGAGCGGAAATATTTCGAAATTCCATCGGAACGTGGGAGTCGTCAGTAGATACACAAAAAGTAATAAACCGATCTTATAACGTTTTGATCATCCTTTTTGATAATATTTTGGCTATTTATATTTATATGATGAAATCTGATATTTTGTTTTGTTTTAAGTAAGTTGGTTCTTCGAGTATTATCAATATATATAAAAATAAAACCCATTTTCCGTTGTCACGACATAACATGAAAACGGCTTGACCGATTTGGCTGATTTTTTTTTGTTGTTTTTGTTATTATTAGGAGAAGGCTATTTATTATTATTTATGTTATTATTATGTTAGAAAAGCTAAGCATTTCACTTTTTTGATAATTCATGATTATAGTACGATACGAAGTTCGCCGGGACACCTACTATTATATAGATTAAATATACGAGTATAGATTACAATATTATTGCGTTCTTTCGTCTCTATTAAAGGCTTTGAAATCGTTTAATACATCTATCTAGACCGAGTAATTGTGTATAATCTTCGGCATCGATACCGTTTGAACCCAAAGCCTATCTGAAGCAAACCCTCCATACGGAATTGATTGAGACTGTCTTTGTAATCAATGTTTGTGGAATACGTAGGCTCAGTGATCGAAAACGAATTTCGAATGTTGTGCTCGCATCAAAGTGAAGCATTTCACCGTGTACCATTTAAATGGATCGCTCTTGGCTGACTTTGTGACTTGTGTAAGAGAGTAAGCAATCAAATTTTAGTATAGGTCGCGTCATTTATGTTTAGCGCTGGACGAGAATAGCTTCGCATCGGTAGAATCGCGCTCGTAATTGACGTATTGGTGCGAGAAAGACAACACGACTGGGGCAACCAATCAACGCTCGCACACCCGATAATCACGCGTGCCGCGCTCCGCGCCCTTACCCGAAACCTTATTTTTGACTTCTGCGCAGGTTTCGTTCAGCGCTAAAGATTCGTGACGCGACCTATACCTCCGCAACTATTAAAATTAAAGTTGTGATTTAACTTCGCTTAATTGAAAAGTTTTGAGCGTCTGATCGGAGTATTAACTGTTTATAGTTTCATATACACGTACAATATTCAGATATTATATATTTTATAAACTAGCTCCTATTAGGAAATTTTGTATATCAAACAATTAAATACGTAGCAATTGTACATACACGCCTATTAAGAAATGAAATGAAAAATGGTTATCTTTGTAAACTAAATATTCTACGAAATGTTTTTCTATTGTGCTAAGATGAACGAAAAACTGTACAATAAAGAAATATAGTCCGGAAACTATGGCTAATATTTTTCATTAAAGAATGGCGGACGAAAGAATCCCCGCTTTTAAGAATTGCGAATTTATATCTTCCCCAATCGACTGCAGGCGAGCAAGGGACTAGGATAACATATATTTGCAAGAACGCGAACTTACGAAGACATTTGCGAAGCGCCCAATAAAAGGCTCGAATAGTGCTATTGAGAACCAGCGCTCGACGATAAATATTCTCAGAGGCTTGTATTTCTTTTGATAAACAGTGTCGTGAGCTTATTTCTTACCTGTTTGTACAATCATGGAAGAGGAAATCTACAAATCTCTCAGATAAAGCTACTATCGAGATTTATATTTTGCTGCGATGTCTATTGTCCGCAATTTACGTAATATGCTATAATATTGGAGAATAATAATAAAAAAATGGGAAAGTTTTATCTTTGTTAGCATTTTCATTTGGATAATATGATATCGTTTCAATGGAAACCTTTTGTATAGAAAGGGATTTAACGGACAAGTTTCGAGAAGTCCGTCCTTCTAAATTGCCATATCATAGGTATGCGGGTTTATTCAACTATAGTTTTCATTCTATACACACGAAATATGTAAATTCAATTGGAACTAGTAATCAGATGATTTTATGAAAATGATTTTTTTTAACTGACCTCTTTATTTAAGTAAGTTCAAATAATCATATGATGTTTAATTGTTAATACTAATTAATCTACAAATACATTCTAGAAATTTCTATAAATATATGTATAAATTGTACAGAATACTCAAGCCTGTGAATGCCACATTAAATTTTAATTAAGCAAAGCGAAGCAATGGTTCTAGATGCTATTAAGTTGAAAGAAAACAGTGTGCAAATCTTGACTGACTGTATTCAAGCGTTTAGAACTAAAACTTTGCATAGAGATTTCTTTTAGATCTCAGACGACGGATAAGAGACTTACCGCGTCTCCGTAGTCTAGATAAAAATTTCAAAGGAAATTTATGAGCACCTTATCCGATATTATAGCCTCATCATTCTGTAAAATCGTCTAACTTATCTGTGAATATTTTCACTATTTTCCACATCAAGTGGCCACTTTATCTTTATAAATCGATGTGGAATTGTAAGCATTTACTGCTTTGCAATAAAGATGCTTCATTCTGCCTAGTTGACTTTTTTAATTAGTTGTATCTTGATAAAAAATACTATCTATAAATATTTCTATGTAAACTTTAACTTAAGGTGAAATATGATATCCTAATGTATTATAGCACTCAGGTGTGAATTATGAAGTAGGGGTGTAATCGCTTACTACGTAAAATTTATATCGAACCCTCAAAGGGTTATCGCACTTAGTGATTTTGCGCCGAGGGGATATGTTTACAAGTGGCTTATTACAATATGTTTTAGTTCAAGCTTCTCATAGTTAGTAACATTATCGTTACCGGCTTCGGTGTTCTCTTCACTTACTTATCTATACTTTTATTATAAGAGTTCCCTCTTATAATAAAAGTATAGATTTTGATTAAAGATAATGAAAATTATATTGCTAAGGAATGAGCTTTATTTAAAGTTAAGATACGCTTAGTAATAATAGTATTGAGTATATACAGATGTTGTCTTTATAATTTACGTCACCGATAATATAATTTTTGTGTCACATAATATCATAGCATGACATTTTCTAATTTTCAACTGATTTAATCGTTAAGAACAAAATTGGAAGTTTTATGGAATTTCGAAAAAAGTTTTGTACCATTTCACCGGTAATTGAATAAAATTGCGTCGTCTCGTCGCGTCGCCGTCAATTACATTTGAAATATTCGAAGATTCTCGAATTTGGACCTTTTATTTAAAATACGACTTTTCCGGTGCCGCGGTGTGGACGTTAAATTTTACGTTTCGGGAAAACGTTTGTGCAATCAGAACGGATTGTGTGGAGACTTAGTCGAGCCGCGTTAAGCAATTCCGGGAAACATTCCCGTATAATCCTATTATCGGTTTTTTAAACTTTTGAATTTGCCTTCTATGAGAGCGTACTCGCGTTTCGCGGATTTATGCATACTAATAATGCATGTCTTTTTGGTATGGTGTTCATTGTCATGATGCTACGTTGTAATTGGAATAATAATATTATATTGGAATAATAATAGAATATTTTAGAGCTGTAGAATAATAGATATAATAAAACAAATTAAACATAGTTTAACGGATAATTTTTATTATTTTAATCTAAAAAAGGAAGAGAATTATCATCACAAAAGACCTGGAATTCGTAACATTTTAATCCCCAATACCTACTGACTGAAAAAAAATTATCACCGAGCTTTTTCCGTGGCTATTAATATCCCGGAGAGAAGCCCTCCAACGCAATGCTTAATTAAGCAGATACGCCAACTTAATTATAGGCGGCTGCACTTTCCATTGCCGACTAAAAAGACCTATTTTCCTTATAATTTTTCGTTAAATTAGATTGAAATGCCTTTTGTAAGAACAGGTGTGCTTCGTAAATAGGTCAATCTATTTGCGGTGTTAAATTTCTATCGCGAATTTCTTTAGTTCAAAGACCAAGTTTTAAAGGTAAAGCGAACGTCTAAAGACAAAGTGCTTTGGTTAAACCAATTTAAAGTTGGCAACGCGTACGTGATATATTGGGAAATATATGTATGAGGATAAAAATACTGTGATTTATGTCCTTACAAAGTATAAATTAAAGGCAGTTTCTGTTTCTGTCATGTCTTGTCATTACTAGCTTCTTGTGTTTTCAATTTTTGAGAAAGTTTTCCTATACTTATATGTGTATACTTGAATTTGAGTAACGTAAGGGGAACACGCTAATATTGCCCAAACAGGGCTTTACCGAGGCAATATCCAAATAAAGAATTTCTCTTATTTTACTAAAACCTAAAGAACAAAGAGAAAAATGAAATCCAAGCAATAATAAGGTGTGTTCATTTTGACCGTTATTTCTATGTTAAATTCGAAATAATGAAACCTATTAGCTACTTATAATTCCTAAGTAACGAGCTCTTCAAATCAATAAAAGCAAATTATAACTTAATGACGGATGTTTGGATTTTCAAATACCCTTACAAATTCATGGCTAATCAATGGTAACATTGACTGGCAACATTGATCAATAGAATTTTCAGAATAATAATAATAATAATATAAATCAATACACATCATACGATTTTAATTAAAGTAAAATATTCCTAATTAATAGGGAACCAGAAATGTCAACAAAATTGCTACTTAATAGCGAATAGTCATGGAAAGAGCCCTATAATTTCGTTACATAGAAAATAATATCAAGGTATAATTTGACGTAAGTGTGCCTAATTATATTAATACAATGTAACCCACATTTTTCTTCGTTTTTAATATTTATATTAGGACTTTAATAAGTATTATCAGTATAGGTTAGATTATTTGAGGTTGCCTTTCTTTGTAATTAATGTCTGAAGCTGAGACAACATTAATAGACGACCGCTTAGCGCAGTGGTAACACAACTGCTTTCTGCGCGAAGGGTCGTGGGTTCGACCCCCACACCGGAAAAATATATTTGTAATTTACATTTGTATTTTTCTGGGGTCTGGGTGTTGCTATGTGTTGTATGTATGTATTTACAAAAGAAAAGTATGTACATATAATTTATTCGTTATCTAGTTGCCATAACACAAGCTTCTGCTTAGCTGGGTCCTAGATGGCGCTGTGTATAAATGTCGTGAAAATATTAATAATTTATTTATTTAAGCTAAAAAGGCCAAATCCTGTGTGTTCCGTCTCACAGCAGTAACTAGGGGTCATAGGGACCTTCGTAGGTTCCTCCGAAGCTTTATAATGGGCCTGCTATAGTAATAATTACTATTTGTAGAAGTTACAGTATAATAAATGTTCTTTTTACTTTCCCTCAAGACAGACCTAGTGGAATACCCTGTAGGACTTTCATAAGCACATTCAAGCTAGTTTGCACATAAAAATCTATTTTAGACTTGAACGATTCATGATATTCACTATGATTTGAAACCATCGAGAATTACTTATTCATAAGTCTGTTCTTAATAAGCGCAGTGATTTTGCGAAATAGTCCGTAAACTTATAACTACCATTTGGGCAGAACAGAATAGAGTTTTGGTCGGTAGTAGTTTGACATATAGCTTTATATAATGACACATTACACCGAAGCTCATACATTATATCGGACTAGCTGTTGCTCGCGACTTCGTCCCCGTCGGATCTATTTCTATTATTATGTTATAGTGAATCAATCTTAGAAGATAGACATATACTGTCGCGGACTTTTATAGATCATTTAAAGAGGGATAATTCTTTCAAACATATTATTTTTGTATCTTGAACCGTTTTCGCAGCGCACGCAAAGAAAGCCCTCAAACATGAATAATTTTCCCCGTTTTTTCCATATGTTCCATTATATCTTCGCTAATATTTGTCGCAGCGTGATGTTATGTGGCCTAAAGCCTTCCTCGATAAATGGCCAATTCAATAAAAAAATAATTTTTCAATTCGAACCAGCGAACCTGAGATTAGCGCGTTCAAACAAACAAACAAACTCTTCAGCTTTATATATTAGTATAGAAGTATAGATTTCCGTACTTACAACATAATAACATAAAATTCTATCATTGAATTTTACATGAGTAAACAAAAGAATTACGTTCAAAAAAGAACTGAACAATTTTGAATCCTTTAAGACAGAAATGCCTTATTCAAATTATTCCGCACATATAACAACTTGAGGGACTGAGAGGGTGCCAAAAATGGCACATGAAATTCAGGTCAATGATGCTGTAATATGGAAACGTTGCATGTACTAGAACCATACATCTTCGCAACCCTTTGACTTCTTATATTGATATTAAGAAAACAAACTACAAAGTTTTCTAATATATCAGCACTGAGAAGTTTTTGCGCTTGCTTTATATCCTTATGGTACATTTTCATGTACGCAAAATCTTGGCAAGAAAAGCTTGATTGATATCTTTTTTAACATTAACTAACATAATGATGATGCTAAAACTTGATGGAGATTTTAAGAGAAATTGCGTTTGAAATTTGAAAGTCGCGAAGCAGTAAATATAAAAATAATAAATGTTTGTTTATGCACACACGCATATACACACACAGTCATTATTATAATCAATCTTTTTTTTATAATATGAAGAGGGGAGGTAGAAGGCATCTTGTAGCTTTTCAATGAAAATAAAAAGTAATAAATTGTCTAACAGACAATTTACAAATTATATTCCATCTTTCTATTCACGAACTGTCTTAAAAACACAATAGATAGGCAACTTGTGTCAATAACTATATAAATAACGCTTACTAGTGCTTATCTTATAAGTTACAATTCTTGAAATATGTTAAATATTAATTTATTTCATTCGAGGCATATACACTCTGTTTATTAAAACGTACGGAAGACCCCAATTACACAGTTCAACGTTTATTTATATTTTTAAGAATATTTCAAAGCGATCTAATTCAAACAGGCTGAAGTCTGAATGGTATCATTAGCCAGATTGTACGAGCATAAAAGATAAAGCGAAAAGTTAGGTAAGCGTGGATCGATCCTTAATTGGATCCGTTTCAACCAGATTCAATACAAATTAAAACTCTTTCAGAACCCATTACAAGATGAGATCAATTTAAAAAGGTCAAACAGTGTTTGATTTTTGACAACTTGGCAATCGTTAAGTAATTAACCTTTGGAAACTTTTTGCCTTGCCTTGCCCTTTAATCTAAGGTTTATTTGAACATTCAAAGATAACAATGAAAGGTACATACTTTTGAAAAATATTATGGTTCCTTATTTGGTTGCGTTAAAATCTGATAATAAGTATAGCTGTTTAAAATAATGTTATTTCATTCACACAATCAAACTGTCTTTTGTAAACTTCATCATATTGATCTTATATTAATATGAGAATATGAAAAGAGTTTGCAAAAGTTAAGCAAAACTGTACCAAAGCAAATTTCAAGTTTGGATCGATAGGGAAGTTATAAAAAGTCTCCTATGTCAGTATAAGTACATTTCCGTTGACAAGCTTTCAATCTCATTCTTTATTGTCTTTTATATTTTTATGGGCCGATATGACTTTTTATATTCTACTTATCCTTACTCTAGCCTACTACCTACACTTCTATTGTATACTAAAAGCTAAATGTACTCTAATGAATATTCTATGAAAAGTTATCGAAATTGGTTTAGCTTTTCTTACAAGATATGTCCCACGACTTTACCCGCAATAAACGTAGTTTACTTCTAAAAATATAACCCAGAATGTACATTTTGTAAATCTTAATAAACATTACCGAAAATACTCAAATTGTTAGAGCATTTCAAGAAAATTAAGTGAGTAATTCCTAACCTATGATTGATTATACTTCTCTGTTGTACAATTCATGTTGAAAAGGCGGTGATTTCGTGAATTCATAATTACATCAAAAGCCGCTGCACTGCACAAACATTCCTACCGTTGAGGTAGGCTTTGTGGTTAAATGATTCATTCAGAAATTCAGGTAACCGTTGCGACAAATTTTGCTACAATACGAGTATACTAGCTAAGTTCGGAATAAGATATTTTAAGTTAACTTTTAGGTTAACAAATTTTACTGAAACTTGAACTTTCGATCTATAAAATTAATAAGCATAAAATCATTAAAATAATACATATAGTTAAATACAGCGCAAATTTTCATTCATATATTTAAGGCGTAACAAAGATCGCTTTCCGTTTTTATATATACATTAAAAGCTAATAAAAGCTTTTTATTAAACTTGCAAAATGTATAAACATCTCCTATTATTAAATAGTAATCGGACAAACAATTATTAAAATAACGCTATCGGTAATAGCTCCGTAACGTTTAGAAAAAGAAAGTTACTAAGAGTTATGATATTTCCCGATAAAAAGTAGTAATATCCCTCACTCTAGCCGCCCAACAATCCCCGCCCTAAAGATCATTTCGTTACGAGGCTCTATTACGACGTAGAAAAACCGTTTATAAAAATATATAAGTTTTCGGGTCCAAGACCCGTTCGGTTTTAAGCCGATGTTATATTATTTATAATACAAATACTTAACATTCTAAATTTCATTAGTGATAATGGTAGTCGTACCCAAAATATTCAATTAAGAGTAAAGATGTAAGCCTAAAATAATAATGAATAAATCAGGCTTGAATCTATTACAAAACCAAATTTATGTAGAATGTAAAGTTGACCGGGTAAACGGGATAATTTTGAACTGTTAAGTTTTATAGTAATTTAATTTATGTACAAAAATATGTTTACGTGGTAGTATTTATTTGCCATCAAGACATTAATGACATTATCCCTTATAGACTTGTACAAAATTTTGTCTTGAACTACATAACCTAAATAAAAAGTCCTCTTTAAGTTGTTTATCGTTAGGGATAACAACTAGTACAGACGTAATTTTTATCCCAAAATATATTTACATTATAGTACCTATAACAAAGCATCTATTATATCTCTTACAGCGTCCCTCATTCAGAAAATATTACTATAAATCAGTTTAGCAATATACGCGCTTATAATAACATTATTTATTATAACAACAAAGGACAACAGGAGAAAACGCCATATTAATGGTTAACAAACGTTGCTCACCACAATTACTGTCAACGTCGTCTGATATGTCCATTCCTTTGCAGAATAACTGGAGGTAGACTATTCAGGAAAATGTATGTATTAATACATCTTTAGGAAAAGATACTTCACAAACAGAACACGATAATAGATCTTTTAACATGGCGTATTAATTATATATTAAAGAAGAAAGGGAAAATAATAATGAAGAATGTATTATTTTTACATGGAAGCAATATGTTGTATTGTTCCAATCTTATAAGAAAACTTTGCTAGTCATAATTATTGAATTTGACTTTTTTAATTGTAACAAAAAACCTATTAGCTTATAACTTAGATACATAGGTGAAATGAAATGTAGTATGAAATAAAGTAGTTTTAATGGTATTCTAATATATTTTAATGTCATTAGAAAAAAAGTCTGTGAGAGATGTTTAGAAACATAGGGATTACTTCCTGCCCTTCCCTTGGGGATAGCAGGTACGAAATGTCATAATTTAAATTCAGTGCAAGAAAGCTATTTGCTTATTTAACGATATAAAACTTACAATAGTATTCAAACCGACGCCGGCTTTCGAATATTTTAATTTGAACGTGATCATGCATTTTAAATTCAATTAAAAATTCGTTTCATAGCGATTCAATACGACACGTTTTTATACCAAATAGATTGAAAACTTATAATTGAAGTACCCATCATATTAGTTACTGCGTTACTGCAATAATTGTACCTTAGAATTCGATTTCTATTTTAAAATTAATTCATGTAGTTAGCAAATTTGTTAGAATAATAAGCTTTTAAAAATATGACGCAATCAGTTCATGAGTTATTAAAAATGATAAAAAGAAACACAAAATATATTTTCATATATTTACTTTTAAATATATAAAACAACATTGGCATAGTGATTAAGCCATTAGTTGCAAATACTGATCTACAGAAAAGGATATTTATAATATTTAGATTCTTATCTAACAAAGAATAAAAAAATAAAAAAAAATGTGAATGAGAAATCCTCCTTTTTAGGGATATTTAACACAGGCTATTTAATATTTAATAAATTTATAAAAAAGTTATTAGAAGAATACCTATTTTATAGTTTTTATATATAATTAATACGATAAAAGACAATAAAGAGAATAAAAAGAGTTTCACCGCACTTCACCACACTTTAAAGTCGATTACTCACTTATTCTTAAAGTCACTTCCACTGTTACAAGTCCATAGAAAAATATTGACAATCTATAAATAGTTCTCAGTTTTTAAAAGTTCAAATTAGGAACGTCAGATTTTAAAACTGATAGTACGAGTGTGGAAATTGTAATTCGCGCATCGCGCAGTTTCGTTCGGAGAGGGCACCAGCGTCGAGCAGACTGGACGATAGGGCCGAAGCCTCCTCCAGCGCATGCGTCAACAACCTCTTATAATTTGATATCTCACATCACCGCCTCTGTGACGTTTCGTGCTAATACCTACTTAAAATATTCAATTTTATCCACTAAAACTTTATTGCGTCGTTGTAAAGCATTCGCCCACAATTTTTACGTAAAACATTTCGATAGATAGTATCTACGAAAGTTACGAGTCTACAGCTTATTAAAAATTAAAACTTAGTGAACTTGGTCGCAGCCACCCTCATTATGAGTGAATAAGTTTAATTCGCTTGAAGTTCTGAACACATTTTGAACTTTCAACTTATGCTTTGTACATAAAGTGCGCGCTTTGTAAAACTGGATCCTTCGTAATCATATGAGATCTTCAAGTGAGCATTGACTAGGTCTTTGCAAGGTATAGTCGGTGTTTGTATCGATTGTGGAGTCGTTGGTGCACGCAGTTTGTCGTCGAGCGAGCCTGCAAATAAAGACACAGAGGGTTGAGATGATTTTTGGCAGTTTGCCGACGGACAAGTTATTTCATTCCGGTCCAGTCCATACCCCTCGCCTCTTAAAACTAAAACCTTTGCTCGGCCTTAAGACGTGAGCTCATTTGCAAGATCAAAACGGAATATTTGAATCTCAATGCGCATCTAAATATTTTTCTCTAACCAACCACGCCGTTTAATGTTTAAGAAGACTTCTTTTATTCATAATGCTCGACATCCACTGGGACGTTTTATTCAACGTTATAGCAGCCGTGTTTTATGGAAACAATAAATTCATTCAAATATCATATATTAAACTTTATTTGTATGCGGTAGTCGAGCTTTGTTAAAATTTCATCGCACATTTTCCTCCTCATAATTTGAAACTACCTATTGTTTGTCTTAAAGAGATTTTTTCGTGGGTAAATGCGCTCGAACATTCTCTAGAGTATCGTATAAAGTTACGTTGCATTGTAACTACGGTGTTAGATTTTGACGCTATATAGTGGGGTCGAAGTATCGCGCTTAAGAACAAAAACAACATTGTATGTGTTACGCGATGACAAAAACAAAACTATAATCCAATACATCCATATTCATATTTTATTCGGAAATATTTCCTAAAACATAGGGATGATATATGTTTATGGGCAAAATAATCATAATTGTTCAGGTCTGTAAAAGCTAAACGAGAAATTATGAAATTGTATTTGATGTGTGTAATGAAAATTACGTCTATTTATATTTTAATTTATCTTAGCAACAGTAATATTTTCAAAGCATGTACCTTGAATCCATAAAACAAAGTAAAACATTAATTATCATACATTTTAACGAGGAACCGTTTTCCTAGAAGGGAAAGTCAAGTATTGCAACTTAATTAGAAGCTACGCTCGCAATTTTGTGAGTATTTCAAAGTATTGATATTGTTATTGGGATTATCGTCAGTTTGAGGTTAAGAGCTATCGCCTTTTTTTAACATTTATGGTGACTATTTCTGTCTTGGGGCGGAAAATTAAGTAGAAAGGTCATCTATACAACTATAAGAATAGAGGTTAATCTTACTGTTTAATCACTCTTGTATTTTCTTTAGCAAACTGACTTACCGCAGACCTCCGTTGTAACAATGCAATCGCCAAGTGATTTCAACGCCCTACATTAGGGTTGTAAAAGAAAGCATTGCTTGTATATTGTAAAATATTTTTTATTTTTTATAGTTGGCTAAAGGGACTCCAGGTATCTGATCTGAATCTGATTATATAATCAGATATATGGTAAATAATGATAATAAAAATATATATTTTTATTATCATTATTTACCATAGGACTTCCTCAAATGCGTAGCCGGCCTTTTAATATGAGAGATGGGAACATTCATGGGAACAATAAGTTAGAAAATGAATTATAGAATGTTGTATAAAACATACTACGACCTTCCAAACATCTGGACAACAACATGTACCCAACCTTACAGCGTTCATGTCACATAATGTACACTTATATTATTCTGCTATGAATAATTCTAGTCAAAATAATTTTAGGCACGTTATTTCAACATAACGGAAGCTTTGGTGATATCCGTATCATTTGTATGGTTCAGTGATATCATGACAGATTACCTATATAACTTAATATCACGTTTGGTCCCCGAGGTGCGAATACGCACTGTATATTATAATATAATTCGGCGAAGTTATACTTTCTTATTTTCCCTTTTCGAATGTCTATGTTATATGACACCTAAGATTTATACTCAAGGGGTTCAAGTTTTTACATTATACTTTTAAAATTCAATTCAGCTTCGTTGAAATATTTACTAAACATCCTATTTAAGACTACATTAAATATAAAAGCTTTCCTTTAGAATTAGTTTCTAAACAAATTAGTACAATTTCTATTTGTATGGCATGAGCGATATTTAAATTTCTTTGAATTGGCCTTTGAGGTATCCAAAAAGCGTTTTATCGGAAGTGAAATCATCTCGAAAAGATAATCTTTATCCAGAAATAATTATTATTGCCTTAGATTAGGATCTAAGCCCGTCTAATCACTATTTATAAAACGTTAATGACCAGATCGCTTTAGGACCCCAATTTGTTCCGTGTTAATGTCAACATTGTTACATTAAATAAAATAAAGTTAAACCGGGTAAAAGGAAAACAATGATGGCAATAACCTTTTCCAAATGACTTTCTACAGATCTTGTTTAAACAATTAAACGATTACCGCAACGCATCTGGCGTAATTTATGTTATTTTTGCACAATTAGCAGAATTAAAATCTGTTTTGTTGTCCGCAATTCGCGTAAAATATTGCACGTTTTCATTATTGTATCTAGATTATTATATTTATCACATGCTACTTAATTCCAGAATCATATTAGTGGCTAGCAATAAATTAGTATAGTTTGTTTATTTTACATCAATGTTTAACCGCATAATTGAATTCTATGTGAGATTTTCATTTGCACGAACAGTTGTATTGTATGGTTTAATAACTTATACAAACAAGGTAATGAAAAGTTAGGAGCGTTTAATTTATTTTGATACCTATGTCTGATTCTATTGAATATGAGGGTAGACTTAAAAATTATGTAGCTATAACACTATGACAATAGTATCTTAATCTAAATAAGTAATTCTTCTTTCTAAATAACGAAAGTGATTTCAGCAGATTAAAAATAACTACTGTTTTGTAAACTTATAATAGATTTAATAAGTCGAAGTGTAAAAGTAGGGTTAATCTATACTAATATATAAAGCTGAAGAGTTTGTTTGTTTGTTTGAACGCGCTAATCTCAGGAACTACTGGTTCAAATTGAAAAATTCTTTTTTTATTGATTAGACAATTTATCGAGGAAGGCTTTAGGCTACATAGCATCACGCTGTATAGGAGCGAAGAAATAATTGAAAAATCAATCGACGGGGACGAAGTCGCGAGCAACGGCTAGTCTGTTATAATGATAAAAATCATTTATTACGTATAATCGATTTATCAAAAACTCCACATTAAGATCGCAAACTTTATCTGTATAATATTATAGAGAAACAATTATCTTACTGTAAATGCATTGAGAAATTTACAAAATAAAAAATTTCAATGAAGACAATATTATGTTAGACAAGAGATAATTCTAATTTAGCTTGAAGCTATATTTGTTTCCATCACCAACTGATCCTAATTAAATATCATAAATGTGCAAGTAGGTATATTTGTTACGCTTTCACGCAAAAAATAGTGGACCAATCATCATGAAATTTTGTACTCATATTCTTGGAGGTATCGGAATTAACATAGGCTACTTTTTATTTCCGATATTTATTAAATTAAATAGATTCAATGCGAACGTAGCCGTGGGTAAGAGCTAGTGCGTAATGAATTTGAAGAAGAGAAAGATAAAGAGAAGAGAGGAGAAAGAGAAGATAAATGGAAGAGAAAGGGCTCTTCCCTTTATCTTTTTCTAGAGATAAAGAAGAAGAATAATCTGGCAAATAGAATAGAAAGAAAAGAAGAATATTGTCACTTACCAGCGGTGCATATCGCGACGAGGGTCTGAACGGAGTCAAAGAAGAAGAACATGACGAGCAACGCCACAGAAGAGCCGAGCGGGAAACACAACGCCTGCATCGTGTTCAGTGTTTGTACGTCTGCAATAAAAAAAAACATATTTAAAAAAAGACGTGTGGCACTCGGAGACTGCCGCGGTAAACCTATTTTGGATAGCATTATTTATCAACTTATGGAATTATCTTCTAAATATATAAAAGGAGAAACTGACTGACTGACTGACTTAGGCACTCGAAATTTTGGAAGGGACGTAGCTTAGGTACCTACCGCAGAGGTGCACTAAGAAAGGAATTCATGGAATTCCCACGGGAACGTGAATTAGCGGAAACATCCTTTTGTATGAAAAATCTAAACCGCTTAAGTTAGACGTTTGAAATTTGGCAAGCTAGATATTGCAAAATTCCTACGGAAACGAGAGTTAGCGGGAAAAAACATTTGTACGATACGTAGGATAGGTACAGCG